>JABUQX010068761.1:32500-43913 GCA_015478945.1 Trachelipus rathkii | reverse complement strand
CATTGTACTTCGTTCAGTATAATTTGGTCTTAAAGAAATTGTAATCCTGAAAATCTCGGCTATAGCAAGATCACCACTTCAACTAATACTAACCATAATAAAACCAAATTGTAATTAATAGAGCTTTAATTTCCATTTTAGATGAAATTTGCATTAAAATCTCTTCATTCAACAACCTCTCTCTCTCTCTCTCTCTCTCTCTCTCTCTCTCTCTCTCTCTCTCTCTCTCTCTCTCTCTCTCTCTCTCTCTCTCTCTCTCTCTCTCTCTCTCTCTCTCTCTCTCGTCAATGTAGCTTACTCTCTGTTTTTAGATATGCAAGACTCTCTCTCTCTCTCTCTCTCTCTCTCTCTCTCTCTCTCTCTCTCTCTCTCTCTCTCTCTCTCTCTCTCTCTCTCTCTCTCTCTCTCTCTCTCTCTCTCTCTCTCTCTCTCTCTCTCTCTCTCTCTCTCTCTCTCTTTTCTGCGTTGTAATCGCAGATTTGTGCAATTTAATATCGAAGGTTTTCGGTATGCCAAGTGCCAAAGTAAAATAAGCATTGAAATGCAGATTTCAAAACTCACTTCAATTAATTGCAAATATATTGATTCAACCTCTCAATCTTTTTTGATTCTCTTTCTCTATGGAAATTATAAAGAAACATAAATTAAATGGAGTTATGAAGAGGAAATAAAAACAAAAGACTCATTGAAACTATAAAAGAACAATTGAAGGACAGGTTTAGGTGTGTGTTCATTTATGTGTTTTTGCAGGTGTGCGTAGGTTTGCATGTGTTTGAGCGCGTGTGAGTGAGAGAAAGGGGAAAAAGAAAAGATGGACCATTGGTTAAGGTGTTTATTCGCAATACTAATTCTAAATTTCATTGTTTTTTCATTTTTAAGAAAAGCAGTAATTTATTATGTAATAAATCTTTCTGCTTAAGATACAATTCCCCAGCCTCTTATAAAATGGTTCCATTTTTTTGTTTTACTTCTCTTTTGTTTTGTATTATGCTGTATATTTAATATATATATATATATTTATATATATATATATATATATATATAACATATATATATATATATATACTCTATATATATATATATATTATTCTATATATATATATATATATATATATATATATATATATATGAAACTGCAAGAAGTAACTATTATAAAAGATTTTGTATCTAAGAGAGGGTATGTGTTTTTTATTATATTTTTCTCATTTTCATAGTTATATTTAAAATATATTAAGAAATGTTTTTCAGCCAGATGTGATATTTAATAACGGTTTACTACTTCTTTAGAATTTATCCTTTCTCAAGGCCATCATCATCATTTTTATAAAGTTTATATAAGGCATTTATTTTCTAATTTATGGGCTTTTCAATATTTCTGGCATAAATGTATAGTAGATATATATTCCTTTTCAAAACGCTATTTTTCTCTGCAGTGCTTTGGCAGCAATTTTCAAGATCATTTACATCTCACCCAGATGGAAAACTAATTTATAATTCAAATATTTTCTTTATGGGAACATTTCATATTTGATTTCATTGCTTTGTCATTAATTATTTTCACAGATATTATTGAGTATTAGTTTTAAGTTAAAAGTAAATTGTTTTACTAAATAATGAAATATTCATTATTATATTAGTTAAATTAATTACAATTAATAGTTATATCGTAAATAATAGTTATAACGTTAAAAAATAATATAATTAAATATTTAATAAAACTGTGAGACAGAACACTTTTAATTATGAAACTTGTGTAATTCCTAATAATAAATACGAATATTACAATTACTAATACGAAATATAGCAATTTAAGCATTTTTTCTAAAGAAAAGATGATTTTATAGATTTTCTTTTGTATTTTTATTCTGGTGAATCCCTTTTGAATGGTGAAAAAAAAGTCACAGTACAATATCTACAAATATGCCGCTAAGAAAATGGTCGTTAACAAATATATTGCGAACATAAGTTTCAAAATAGCTTTAATAATATCCAAGTAAATTTGTACATGCAATTACCAATGTTTTAATTAAAATATTAGTAAATAGCTAATATAATTGTAATCTTCGATAAAGAAACTAGCAAGATTAAAGAAACTTTGAAATTGAAATATTGGAAAAAAAACAGAAAAATATTCTATATTCCTATCGAATTTTCCTCAAGAAAATCGAAAATTGTAATTGTAATTTTAATTTTTAAAAATAAGTATATAAAAGATAAGAAACACAACCAAATTGTGGCAATATCTTATATCAATGTTCCCATTTTTTTATCAGTACTCTTTCAATAATAATAATAATAAAAATAATAATAATAATAATAATAATAATAATAATAATAATAATAATAATAATAATAATAATAATAATAATAATAATAATAATAATAATAATAATAATAATAATAATAATAATAATAATAATAATAATAATAATAATAATAATAATAATAATTCACATGTAGTAACTTGATTCGTCATTTTTAAGTAGAACTATAAAGAAAAATTTTAAATCCTCTTACCAAATTATAATTTCCATTTAGATTAAATTTGCATAAAAAAATATCTTTATTCAGCAACTCTCTCTCTCTCTCTCTCTCTCTCTCTCTCTCTCTCTCTCTCTCTCTCTCTCTCTCTCTCCTCTCTCTCTCTCTCTCTCTCTCTCTCTCTCTCTCTCTCTCTCTCTCTCTCTCTCTCTCTCTCTCTCTCTCTCTCTCTCTCTCCCCTGCATTGAACTGACAAATAAAATTATATTTGAACGTTAACAATTTTTATCTTTCTTTATTTTACTTTTCCTTATTTTGTCTCTTTGGGAAAATGAAAGGAAATCTTTTGCTGATTTCAAAAATCACTTCAATTAATTGCAAATATATTGATTCAGTCTCTTAATCCTTTTTTTATTCTCTCTCCTCTATGAAAATTATAATGAGACATGAATTAAATGGAGTTATGAAAAGGAAATAAAAACGGAAGGTTCATTGGAACTATAAAAGAACAAAGCGTATTGAAGGACAGGTTTAGGTGTGTGTATGTGTGGGTGTAGGGGTATGTGTGAGTTTACTTTTGCATATGTTTGTGTGAGAGTGTGGGTGAGTGAGAGAAAGAGGAGAAGGAAAGACGAAACATTCCGTTAAGATATGTATTAGTAATACTAATTCTAAATTACATTGTTAGTATTTAAGAATAGTAGTAATTTATTATAAAGTTATAAATCTTTCTTCTTAAGATATAATTCTCCAGCAATCTAATAAAAATGTTTCCAATACTTTGTTTTATGTCTTGTTTAAATTTGTATTATGATATATATATATATGTATATGTAATAATATATGTAATAATAATAATAATAATAATAATATAATAATAATAATAATAATAATATATGTAATATGTAATATAAATAATAATAATAATATATAAAGCTAATATGTAATAATAATAATAATAATAATAATATATATATTTATAATAATATAATATAATAATAATAATAATAATATATAATAATATAATATAATAATAATAATAATAATAATACAATTAATAATAATAATAATAATAATAATAATATAATATAATATATATATAATATATATTTACAATAATATATATATACTAAATATATATATAATATAATAATAACATGCCGTAATAATAATAATAATAATAATAATAATAATAATATATATATATAATATAATATATATAATAACATATATATATATATATATATAATAATAATATATATATATATATATAATATATATGTATAATATATATATGTATATAATAATAATAATAATAATAATAATAATAATATATATAATATATATATATATATATATACTATAATATGTATATAGATAATAATATATAATATATATATATATAATAATAATAACAGTCTAATAATAGCTATATGTATATGTATGTAACCAATAATAGCAACCTTCTAACTCTGTATAATAATAATAGCCCAACAGCAATATGGCTATGCATAATAGCCAACCAATAATAATATAATATATGTATATATAATAATAATAATATATTGTAATATATATATGTAATAATAACCTTAATAACCAGCAATAACTGCTGCTGTAATAATAGCAGCAATAACCAATAATATGGAAGTAATAATATATGTATAATAATAATAATAATATATATGTATATGTATATATTGTATGTATAGCAACTGCTACAAATGTAACAGCACTATATATGCTATATATATATATATTTATATATATATATATATATATATATATATATATATATATATATATACTTATATATATATATATATATATATATATATATATATATATATATATATATATATATATATATATATATATATATATATATATATATATATATATATTTCTCACTTTCTTTCTCACCAACAGGCTCTGTGTAGGGTCATCCCCTGTCGTTTGCAATGTTTCTCCACAGGACCCTCTCTTCGTACAGTCGATGTTCCTCCACCTGATCCAGCGTCCAACCCCTCTTCGCCACCGCCGCCGCCGCCGCCACTCCATCCTTCCATCTTTTCCTTGGTCGTCCCGTCGGTCTTCCACCTGCAGGCTGCCATGCATAAAATCTAGCCAGGTATCTCTCTTCATCCATCCTTCTGATGTGTCCATACCATCTCAGTTGTTCTCTCGATCAGATCCTCCACCGCCTCGACCCCCCCAACTCCTCTCTTATCTCTTATCTCTTCCTTCTTCTTTCCCTTCTGGTCACCCCCACTATCAACCTCAACACCCTCATCTCCGCCGCCACGATCTTACTCCTTGTTCTAGTTGTAAGTGTCCACGACTCCGACCCAAACAAAAGAACCGGCCTCAGAATCGTGGTATAAATCAGCGTTTTAACCTGTCTCGTCACATGTCTGTTTCTCAGCAAAGGATACAACTGACCCACTCCTCTAGAGTAGTTCCTTATTCTTTCCTCTATTTCACCCTCCATCATTCCACAGCTGTTTACCGTAACTCCCAAATACTTAAAGTTCCTCGCATCTTTTATTCTTTCCCCACCGATCTCTATGTTTAAAGTTCTCTCCTTCCCTAGCTATCTTCATCACTTCAGTCTTTCTCATATTCATCCTCAATCCCCTCTCCGTCATAGCACCTCCTCCCATCTCTAATCAGTACTCTCTGTAACGTTTCCCTGTCTCTTGCAACTAGAGCAATATCGTCCGCATACGCCATTACAACAATCTCCTCCTCCTCCACACCAATCTCTCGCATACACTTGTCCAGATACAGGATGAACAACAACGGTGACAACACTCCTCCCTGTCTGACACCTGTCTTCACTCCAAACCACTGTCCTATCCCTTACGCTGTCCTAACGGCACTTTCACTTACTGTGTAAAGTCCCCTTATCACTCTAATCAACTTGGGTTCTATCTGGTAGTAATCCTCGGGTGTCTCCCAAAGTTTTACCCTAGGTACACTGTCAAATGCCTTCTCTAAATCCACAAAATCCATATACATTTCCTTGTCCCACTCCCAGCTCTTCTCTATCATCATCTTTAGAGAAAATATCAGATCCGCTGTTCCTCGTCCGGGCCTGAATCCATACTGCGCCTCATTCAGCTTGTCCTCGACTCCCGTCCTAAGCCTTTTCTCAATATCCTTTCATATAACTTCATGGCATGCGGCAGCAGCGATATGCCCTATAATTGGAACAGTCACCCCTATCTCCCTTTTCGAACACCGGGCACACTATCGCCCTACCCCACTCCGCAGGTACTCTCTCCACTCTCAGAAATCGTTAAACATCTTCAACATCCATCACACCCCCTCACATCGCATTGTCTCCCCCGGCAGCCCATCGACTCCTGGGCTCTTTCCATTTTTCATATTCCCCATTGCCATCTCCAACTCTTCCATTGTTATCGCACCCTCATCCACGTTTATTTGGATCTGTTCCCTCTCTGCCTTCCAGGAAGGTTCCATCTCCTTCCTCCCTGATTATACTTAACTCTGAAAAATTACTCTCCCCACCTATCACTGATCTCATCGGGTCCACTCTCAGCCTACCTTCATCCTTTATTGAGTGTGCAACAGTCGACTCCCTGTCCTCGTAGGTTTTTGCCATGTTATATATTAATTTTTAGTTCCACCCTTATCCTGTCTCAGTTGTTCCGATCCTCTTCCATGCTTGCTTCATCGCTCTCCTTTTTATAGTCTCAGCCTCATTTCTATTAACCACATATTCGCTCTTGTCTCAGAGGATCTTCTTTTCATCCATGCCCTAAATTTTTATTTTCTCCTTTACTGCACTTGCAACTTCATCTGTCCACCACGCGGAAGTCTTTTTCTTTCTGGAGCCCGTTCTTTTTACCCCAGCGTATCTTTCGCACATGTTATCATTTTTCTTTAAAATACTCCCACTCTCCTTCTACATCTACAACATTCTCTTCTTCCTCTGGTATAATATCACGGACTCTTTCTACAAAAACCCTTTCACTTCATCCTCCTTTAATCTCTCCTCTGTCTCTCTCGTTGCCATCTTCGCTGGTAATGGGGTTTTTAGATTTAATATCCCCACCACTAAACGATGGTCCGAATTCAGCGACACTGATGGTATACTTTTCACGTCTCTTACCACCTTCCTGTTGTTAATTAGTATAAGGTCAATCATTGACTTATCCGTATAGTCCTCAACAATACTATTCCACCTGTACCAGGTCCATTTATGCGAGTCCCTATGCGCAAAGTATGTATTCATCACTGCCAACCTATTGCTTACTGAAAAATCCAACAACCTCCCCCCCTCCGCGTTTCTTTCTCCTATTCAACGCCCCCGACTGCTGCCTCGTAGGTACCTATTCTCTCCCTTCCTATGTGCGCATTCAAGTCCCCATGACAATTTTACTTCAGTATTCATTCCGTCATACACATTTTGCAGCTGTTCATAAAAAACATTCTTTTCTTCCTGTGGCCTTCCTTGGTGTGGTGCATAGACCTGTATTATACCCTACCCACACGTCTCCTTTTCAGTCTCAGAACTATTGCAATTATTCTTTCATTTTTGAAGACGATGTCCTCAACTCTGTCTGCCAAATCCGGGGTCAGGAACAATGCCACCCCTTACTTTCTCTCCTCATCTCTCCCCTTGAATATCAGTTGGTAATCATTATGTATTCTCTTCCTCCCCTCACCCTTCAACCTCGTCTCGCATACACCAAGAACATCCAGTGTCCTCTCCTCCATCATACCCACAACCTCCTCCTCCTTTCCCTCCATTGTACTAGCATTAATAGTTCCTATACGGAACTTATCCCTGTGTAGTCGAGTTCGTAGTCCATTTTCATGCCTTGTCAACAACCGAAAAGATCCGTCCTGGTTCCGAGGCATCACAAGCGCGTCTTGAGCCACAACAATCCACCGCCGGCTGGCTGGGCCTGTCGCGGTTTCTTTTTCTGGACTGGTATTTAGTTTCTTCCCGGACATGTATAGCCCCCCAATAGGGTTACAGAGCTCTCTCCATAGTCTCCAGGCACCTGTCCGGTCGAATTAAGCCACGGCACCACTCCAAGGTAACCAGCCCATTATCAGGTAGATGGAGCTCCATGATCGCCGTGGATATATAAATATATATATATATATAATATATATATAATATATAATAACATATATATCTTTGCTTAACTTATATATATATATAGCAATATATATATATATACCAACTGCTATATATATATGCTATATATGTATATATATATATATATAGCACCAACATCGTATAGATGTAAAAATGGACAACAATAACAACCTTAACCATATGTACGCCTCATGGCGTAGGAGGTTGACTCGCTGGCTCTCATGCGAGAGAACGCTGGTTCAATCCTCCTCGTGGCAGTCTAGTTTATTTTCCTGGGCAAAAATAAGACTCAGCTGCAAGCTGCAGCCAGTGGCGACAAGCCCCAGGATAGCCAGCCTTAGCAAGGTTCGACTTCCTGTAGTACCTCTGTGTGTACCTCTCTGAGAAGGGGATAAAGCATTAAAAGGAAGTTTATATATATATATATATATATATATATATATATATATATATATATATATATATATATATATATATATATATATATATATATATATATATATATATATATATATATATATATATATATATATTTGCCTTCGCAACTGTCAGATTATTATAATTATCTCATAGAAAGAGATAGTAACCATTTTTCTATTCATATTTTTAAGAATACAGAATATTGCTTTATAACGAACTTCTATTTGATGTATATTAAAATTTTATTATAATTCATTACAAATTAAGTTTTATGAATAAGTCTTTTTAAATTTAATAATGTGATATAAATAAAAAACTCTCTAAAATTAAAATTTTAATTTGAACTGAAGATATTGCTATCTTAACTGTATGTCCTAAGAGCAATGTCAAATTAGATAACTATATTTAGGATATTTAAAGGAAATTACAAGAAGCAATTATTATGTAATATTTTGTGTCCAAGAAAATGAGTGAGTCTTTTATTCTATTTTTCTGATTTCCATATAAATTATATTCACAATATATTAGGAAATATATTTTACACCAGATGTGATTTTTTTTATACGTATTTAATAGTTATTATTTCTTTTGAAGTTATCTTTTATCAATGCCATCGTCATCAATTTTATAAAGTTTATTTAAGGCAGTTATTTTCTAATTTATGGGCTTTGCAATATTCTTAACATAAATGCACTGTAGATATATATTCCTTTTCAAAAAGCTATTATTATTTACAATGCTTTGGCGCAATTTTCTAATACATTTACATCTATCCCAGAGGAAAAATAATTTATAATTTAAATATTTTCTTGATGGGAATATATTTTTTATTTAGATTTCATTGACTTATCATTGAATTTTTTCACTGATATAATTGCATATTAGTTTCAAGCTAAAACAAAATTATTTAACAAAATTATGAAATATTAATTATTATATTAGCTAAATTAATTACAATTATTAGTTATATCAAATAATTTATTATTCTGTTAAAAATATTTCATTTTGGTTTAGAAAAAATATATTTCAAGATAGCCCAGAATTACATAGTTGTTTGTATTAAATATTTTTTTAATCTTGCACTTAGCTATTCAAAATATAATAACTCTCTCAAAAATTTAGCGATATATCTTGCATGAAGTCATAATATTTTGAATTCATAATATCTCACAACACCAAAAGGTTATAAAGAAATACAGTACGTTACATTAACAAAACTATGTTACTTTAATTTTACAATTAAAAAAAAAAGAAATAAATTGCTCTTCTATTTTTATTAATGAATTTGAAAATTAAATTACTAATTTCTGTACTTAAAACTTCTTTCCACTTTAGTATGCTCTTATATATTTTTAGGTTGTTAATATATTCCGAAAAACTTTCATTATAATAATGACCTTATTCAATTAGATGGTAAACATAAATCGTTTCAAGCTAACTTAAGTTCACTCACTAAAATTTATATACAACTATCAACCTTTTAATTAAATAACTAATATAATAAATGTTCTCTTCAATAAAGAAACTATCCAGATTAAAGAACTTATGAAATTGAAATATTGGAATAATAAAAATAAAAATATTTATACTTTTTTTTATTAAATTTTCTTCAAGAAGTCAATAATTTGAATTAGAGTTTTAATATTTCAATCTATTTTTTAGACAAATATAAAAATGATAAGCTCAACCAAATTGTAGTCATATCTAATATCAATGTCTCTATTTTTATTCATTCGTATTTATTTTTCTCTTCTAAATATCTCTCTTTCCGTGCCAACTATTTCCATTTCAAATTTTTTTCTACACAAGCTAATCTCAAATTTTCATTGGAAATAGAATAGAAAATAAATTTGGAGTAAAGACTAAGCCCGATATTTATAAAGTATCCTAAATTATACCTTTAAATTAGTGTCCCTTGAGATGCCTCCTTTGGCGGAAGGATCTAAGGGGTTACGACCTGAGGAATGTGTTCCTAGGGTAGAGGTGGGTGAGCAAATCGGAGACACCCACCTACGGTCAAACACATGTCAACTTCACATTTTTTCTATTTAACTTAGATATTGGCTAACATTTATTGACTCCGATTAATTTTTTGGGGAAATTAATGTGCAAAATTTGTAAGTTAAATCTAAGAATGCACACCATTCTACAAATATTTAAAGTAAATTGCAATAACCCATTATCATCCAATAAGTTTTTGATTTACAAGAAAGGGAGTAAGTTTTAATCCTATTTTCGCGCTTTCAAATAATTTTTTTCCAGTATATCAAGGAATGTTTCACGCTAGATGGGATTCAACAGTATTTAATAATTTATTACTCCTTTTGTTGTAATCCTTTTTACTATGAAAGCATCATCAATTTTACGAAGTTTATAAGGAATTTATATTTTATTTTAATGTCTTTTTCCAACCTGTTTAAAATAAATTCATTATAGACATAATGTATATTCTTTTTCAAAATGGTATTTTAATTTATAGTGTTTTGGCAGCTATTTTCGAGATCTTATGTATATATCCGATCTCGAATGAAAAGTTATTTATTAAAAAAATTTCTTCATGGGGTATATATATTTATTATAATTAAATTTTTATCTTTATCAATAATTCTTTAAACATTTATTATTGTTTACTACTTTAGTGTCAAATGAATAATTTTATAAAATAATGTATATTTTTCTTTTCATCCAAAAAAATCATACCTCAAGATTGACTAGAAATTCATAGCAATTTATACAATATTTTCTTAAAATATTCTTAGCATTTTAGTGTATTCTTTCAAAATTTTGCTATACATCCTCTTTGAATAATTAGATTTTTGAACTCATAATATTTAATAAAATTTAAAGATTTTTACGGCGTAATTAAATTCCCAAATTTATTATGTTTCTTAAATTTCATAAAAACAAAAACATAAAATTTCTCTTTTCATTACCAAAGCATTATAATTTGAATCTTAAACATTTAGTACCTAAGGTTAAGAAGAGAAATTGGAGATGGAATTTTCAATAGTAATTGGTATTTTATTACCCTTTTAGTAGTTTAGTAGTCGTATATTTTCGTATAGAACATCATATATTTTTATAAGGTTAATATTTTATTTTGATATGTTTTCTATTGTATGGGTGTTCCAATATGCTTAATATAAATGCACAATCAACATATATATACTGTATATATATATATATATAGAATATATATATATATATATATATATATATATATATATATATATATATATGCTATATATATATATATATATATATATATATATATATTATATATATATATTATTAATATATACATATATATGTATATATATATATATATATATATATATATAAATTTATATATATTAAATATATATACAAAATATA
>JABUQX010068761.1:27500-30000 GCA_015478945.1 Trachelipus rathkii | reverse complement strand
TATATATATATAGTTATATATAGTTATATATATATTAAGTTATTATATATATATATTATATTATATATATATATATATATATATATATATATATATATATATATATATATGCCTTCATAACTGTCAGATTATTATAATTATCTCACAGAAAGGGTAACTATTTTTCTATTCACATTTTTGAGAAATACAGAATATTGCTTTATAATGAACTTCTATTTGATGTATATTAAAATTTTATTATTACCCATTACAAATAAGCTTTATGAATAAGTCTTAAATTTAATAATCTGACAAGAAATGGAATCTCTAAAATTCAAATTTGAATCAGAAAGGAAAATGTTGTCATCTTAACTGCATGTCCTAAGATCAATGTCAAATTACATAATTATTTAGGGATATTTAAAGAAAATAATAAGAAACTTTTAAATAAGATTTTGCATCCAAGAAAGATTGTGCTTTTTTTATTCTATTTTTCTCATTTTTATAAAGTTTATATAAAACATTTAATTTCTTCTAATTTATTTGTTTTGCAATATTCTTAGCATAAATGTATAGTACATATATATTCCTTTTCAAAGCCCTATTATTTTTTGCAATCCTGTGTGAGCAATTTTCGAGATCATTTACATCTCACCCAGATGGAAAAATAATTTAAAATTCAAATATTTTCTTCATTGGAACATATTTTATATTTAGATGATCTTCATTGAGTTAGAATCGTATCTTGCAAATTTTTCCTTATCTTAATTCTGTTTTTATAGCTAGAATGTAACAAAAATGCTGTCTATTTTAGTTCAGTCTCGTAATAGGGTCAATAAATTTTTTACGTCCTAATCGAATAAAAATCTAACAAGAATATTAAAATTTCTAGATGTTCGATATTTAAAAATATCGATAAATCGATATATCGATATTTTGGCTCGATATATCGATATTATCGCTAGAAAAATATCGATATTCGATATATCGATATTTCGATATTTATTCCTATTTTAATTTGATATATATATATATATATATATAAGTTATTTTATAAATATAAATTATTTATAAATATTATTTATATATATATATATATATATATATATATATATATATATTTTTCTGTTTCGATAGATATATTTATATATATATATATATATATATATATATATATATATATATATATATATATATATATATATATATATATATATATATATCCCCAGATTAGGCGACGCACATAGTTAAAAAACAGCTATAGCTACACTAAAATGAATACATTTTTGGAATCAGAAAAGTACAAAATAAATTAAAACTAACATAAAATAAAAAAAAATAAATAACAAAGATTTAGGTATGTACGATGTTTTTTATTTTACAACGGCAGAAATGATGTTGTTAACAGATTTATTTGCGTTCTTAAACAATGAGCAGTTGTTAGGTATTTCACAGTATTACGGTTTAATACCCTAACTATATATAGTATATATATATATATATATATATATATATATATATATATATATATATATATATATATATATATATATATTTTATATATATATATATATATATATATATATATATATATCCGATCTCCCGTTCCGTGTGGGCGTAAGTAACTTTTGTCCATATATATATAGATATATATAGAGATATATATATATTAGCAGTATATATATATATATATATATATATATATATATATATATATATATATATATATATATATATATATATATATATATATATATATACAGAGAGAGAGAGAAATATTTTTATATATAGGAGAGAGAGAGAGAGAGAGAGAGAGAGAGAGAAAGGCTTCTTTAATTTATAAATATGAAGCAGACGTATGTACAGAAGAAAAAGTGTTAGAAATGGAAAAATCACTCTTCATGTCTTCCAACTTTCAAGTTTCCAACTCCAAGAGGTTGAAGACTGAAGTTGTGCTAGAAAGCGTTGATGTTGGATCTTCAGGAACTGGGGGTGTTTTTGACTTTTTGTGGACGAGTGAATAAATTAAATAAGAAAATCGCGTTTCACTAGAAAATTAAACAATAATTAAAAATTACTTTTTTTTCGTATTAAAAATGAAAAATAGCTATTAAGTATTAATGAAGCTAGGAATCTTCAAAATGATTTCTATTTAAAAATAAAATAAATATTGACTATTTTTTTTAAATTAATTTAAATTGGATGGTAGACAACTGATACTTGGACGACTCTGAAGTCTGGATCTTAAGAAAATCTATTAAATTTTAGTATTAAAATGAAATAATATTTAAGAAGTTCGAACTGGATGCCAGACGACTTATCATAAGAAAAGCTTTAGTGATGTACCCCCAAATACTAACTTTTAGTAATGGCCATTATAAAATCGTTAATTTAGTTAATTACATATTTAAGCAAAACAATCGTAATCGCCAGTAGATGATTAAACTAGTCGGTACTCGGTATGTTAACTGTAAAAAAAGCTCACAGGAGTCCTGTTCCGGTATTAGATTTCTGCAATGAT
>JABUQX010068761.1:5000-15000 GCA_015478945.1 Trachelipus rathkii | reverse complement strand
CCAAATAGAAAAATAATTTATAAATCAAATATTTTCTTCATGGGAAAATATTTATATTTAGATTTCATCGCGTTATCATTAATTATTTTCACAGAAATAATTGATCTTTAAAATTAAAGTAAATGATTTATAAAATTATGAAATTTTCTTTATTATATTATCTAAATTAGTTATAATTATTAATTATATCATAAATCATAATTATAATGTAAAATATTTTCTATTTTTGCTTTCGATAAAATATAGTTAAAGAAATTCCAGAATTACAAAGTAGTTCATGCTAAATATTTTTTCAATCTTTGCAATTTTTTCAGACGTTTTTCGATTCATCTTTTATGAATAATAAAATTTTGAATTCATAATATTTAATAAAACCAAAGATTCTTAAGCAATTTCTTACATTAACAAAACTGTTACTTAAATTTCACTACAGGGAAAAAAGAGATATAACTTACCTTTCCATTGTCAACGGATTAAGAAATTAATTTAATAATTTCCTAACTTAAAACTTCTCTCCAATTTAGTATGCTCTTTTAATACTTTTAGGTTTTTAATATATTCCGTATCTTTCATTAAGAAAATGGCCTTATTAAATTAGATGGTGCGCATATATCTAGTTTCAAATTAACTTTAGTTCATTCTCGAAATTTTTTATATACAACCCATCAACCTTTTAATTAAATAGCTAATAAACTAAATGTTATTTTCAATATATTTGAATTCAAGTTTTATTATTTAAATATTTATTTAAGTACAAAAATTATTAGAAGCACAGAAAATTGTAGCAATAGCTAATATCAATGTCCCTGTTTTGCTCATACCTTTTTAATTTTCCCTTCTAAATATCTTCTATTACGTGCCAACCATTTCCATTTCAAATTTTTCTACACAAGCTAAACTCGAAAGTTCATTGGAAATAGGAGAGAAGATGAATTTGTAGGAAAGACTAAGCTCCATATTTATAAACGATCCTAGAGTCTACTTTTATATTAGAGTTCCTTGAGATGCCTTCATTATCAGAAATTCGTAGGAACTAATGGATCTTAGGCTCCTGTTTTCTTAAATAACTCAATATGAAGGAAATAGTTAGGAATTTGGAGGTTATGGCTTGAGAAAAGAGTTCCTAGGGGAGAGGGAGAAGCAACGCGGAAACCCAACCCAAGGCGACTCCCCTTGCAACTTCATATCTTTGCGCTTAATTTTAGGTATTGGTTAACATTTTTAGGCTTCGATTAAATTTTTTTCCAAAGCTAAATTGCAAATTCATTAAGGAAAAATAAGAATGCACATCCTTCTATCAGTATTTACCAGTAAAGTTAACATTTGAATCAGGAGCCTGAAAGTTATTTGCTCCAATTCGTATTTATGAACACCAAAATCTTGAGGAAATCTCACATTCAGCTAAGGTGCCCAAATACCAACTTTGTGCCTTTCTTAAATTATGCTTTATGAAAGCCAGCCATAGTGTTTTATTAACAAGTTATTATTATTAAAAAAAAATTTCATTTCATTTGTTCCTATTAAAAATGCTAATATTTTTTTCAAATATGTACTTTACTTTGAGGAATATACTTCGAAAGCTCCTAAAAAGGCTTGAGCACTGATAAATAGGAAACATGTAACTAACTACTGACTAAGCAACAGGAAATATTTTCATCATATAAAAGTGGTCATGCTATTACTACCTTACGATTATACGACGTGACAGTTACAGGATGGAATAAATGCGAAACAACTTGTTTTCAGTGTTTTAACATATTTAGATTTGCTATTTCAATATTTCAATATTATATATTTTGGAATACTATTCCAAAGCATATTATAAACTTACAAACAGGAATATATATATATATATATATATATATATATATATATATATATATATATATTATATATATATATATAATATATATATATATATATATATATATATATATACTATATATATGAGTATATATATATTATATATTATATATTATATATATATTATATAATATATAGTTATTATTAATATATATAATATAATTATAATTTATTATATTATATATATATATATATTATATAAATATATATATTAGGAGGTATATATTATATATACTATATATATATAATATATATATATAGTTATAGTAATAGTTATATATATATATATATAGTTATATATATATATATTATAGTATAGTTATATATATATATATATATAGTCATAAATCATTTTCCAATCCCCAGATTCAGAGATGAGCGTGCGTAGCGTCATACACGCGGAACAGGATAAAGTATTAGTAAGAAAATACGCAAGTTCGGAAAGAAAGCCCTCCCTTTTAACCGTCCCCTTTATATCCACTAGTGAGGAAATCAGTGTGCAATAAAAAAAACACCCTGAAGTTTCGACGGGAAACTGCGACTAGACCTCACCGTGGGTAACTGCGTCATAATATATATATATATAATATATATAATATATATTTATATATTATATATATATATATATATTATATATATATATATATATAATATTATATATATATATATATATATAGATATGTATATATATATATAGATATATATATATATATATAATATAATATATATATATATAGTAATAAATATAATATAAATATATATATATATATGAAATATATATATATATATATATATATGTATATATATATATATATATATATATATATAGGTATATAGTATATATATAGTAATATATAAAATATCATATAGTATATAACTATATATATATATAATATATATATAGTAATATAATATATAGTATATTATATATAAATATATGTAATTATATATTATAATATTATATAATATATAGTATATATTATATATATATATATATATATATATATATATAATAATATTATATATATTATATATATATATATATATATATATAAAATAAGTTTAGTATAATTATATCATATATAGGAATATAAGTTTATATAGTATAGTATAATATATATATATATATACTATATATATATATATATATATACTATTTATAGTATATATATATATATATAGTATGATATTATATTATATATAGGTACTATATAATAAGTTGTTACTTTGACGTAAACAGATGTAATTGGCAGCGCAATTAAGTTCTGTCTAATAGCAACATAGCATAAATTAATGATTAAAACACAAGCTTATTTAAAATTACAAGTGTTTTAATCATTAATTTTGTTATGTGCTATTAAAGAAGATTATATATATATATAGTATATATATATATATATATATATATATATATATATATATATATATATATATATATATATATATATATATATATATATATATATATATATATATATATATATATAATATATAAATAATAATATTATATTTATACTATATATTATCATGCTGCTCGTATCGTGAGCAACTCATGTTTCCTACTTCCAATAAAATGGTAAATTTTCGTTCTGACGATATTTTTTTGCTTTGGTGTATGGGACTTTTTATATATAATTTTTCTTATTGGTATAAGGTATAATTTTTTTTTTTTTTTACTTTTATCTCCAATCCGCTATTGTAAAATAGGCTATTTATACTTTTGAACTTGAATATATTGAAAACTTTACAGATATATTTTTTTTTAATAACAGCGTATTTTACAATGAGTTCTTCATGATGTAATGAAATAAGGTAATATTTTCATTGAAAACAAAAGCATTTAATACGGAGTAGTACCTGATTAAAGAAGTGGAATGTTCTTCAACACCAAATTTTTCCAAGAAGCTTAGATAGTGAAAATATTTATTCAAAGATTGCGTGACATTAAGTGAAAATCCTGTTTCTAAGAGTGTTTATAAATACGGGGACAAATATCTAAAACAGATATTAAAATACTTACATAAAGGCTTTATGTTCTGAATAATTTTTTTTTCTGAACTGAATGATATCATTTAAATGAGGATGATAACTTATTAAAATGTCTGAATAAATTAAAAAAAAAAAGGAGTGGGGAAAATAAAAATTAGAATAAATAAAAATTTAATATCTAAAATTAATCTACGGATAATAATAATAATAATAATAATAATAATAATAATAATAATAATAATAATAATAATAATAATAATAATAATAATAATAATAATAATAATAATAATAATAATAATAATAATAAAAATTATAATAATAATAATAATAATGATAATAATAATAATAATTTCAATGTTCTGAACGCCGCTTATATTGGATACACAACGAATACCCTCAACATGAGAATATCGCAGCATAAGTATAAGCCGAGTAAAAATTATTTCAACATGATAAGAGGTAAAGAAGACCACTACAAAATATCGGCGGATAAGCAGGCAGTAAAAGAGGGCTTCTCCATATAAGCAAGAAAGAAGATTTTTATGGGAATTGCGGCCTCTGGGAATCATTGCCTCTTAAGAAAACATAATACCAGTAAGTAATTAACATAAAAATTATAATGAGGAGTGTCCAATTTTTTAAAAACATTTTTAAAAAAACATTGTTTCTAGGATACTTTTCTAATTTAAGGTCGTTAATCTTGTTTTTTCTTGCTGTTGCTTTAAATAATATTCATATTTTTCAAAATTGTTAAAAGATATAAAAATAAAAACTATTCCTTGAAAATGTCCAAAGTGTACGGACGAAAGCTTGGTACTGTATTTAAATCAATAGTTTTATTTTATTCCAGATTAATACTAGGAAGGAAAATTTCTTCTGTAGACAGAAATACATTTAGGAGGCTTGAAAAGAAAGCAATCAAAATATATGTTAAAATAATTTGCTGATATTGAGTTGTTTAGAATAATATTAAAGTAATAATAATAATAATAATAATAATAATAATAATAATAATAATAATAATAATAATAATTAATATAATAATAATAATAATAATAATAATAATAATAATAATATAATAATATAATTAATAATAATAATAATAATAATAATAATTAATAATAATAATAATAATATAATTTATAATAATAATAATTAATAATAATAAATAATTATGAATAATAATAAATAATAATTTTAATAATAATAAATAATAATAATGGTAATATATAATAATAATAATAATAAATAATAATAATAATATAGATAATAATAAATTGTAATCAATAATAATAATAATATAAATCATTAATGATCCTATTTACACAGGTATAAATCAAGTAAAATATAGGAGTAATACACGACGGAGCACACGTCCCCACCTACAGTTGAAATTGCTAGTTGTTTTAAAATTTTATTTCAAGTTGGTTATTTTAAACATTTTTCTAGAATAGTCTTTAATTAATAAATTTTCTTCTCAAAATAAAGAAGTATTTAGTAGAAGTAGAAGAAACTTGTACATAATAATAATAAAATAATAATAATATAATAATAATAATAAAATAATAATAATAATAATAATAATAATGATATAATAATAATAATAATAATAATTAATAATAATAATAATAAATAATAATAATAATAATAATAATAATATAAAATAATAATAATAGATAATGATAAATAATAATTCAATAATAATAATAATAATAAATAATAATAATAATAATAATAATAATAATAATAATAATAATAATAATAATAATAATAATAATAATAATAATAATAATAATAATAATAATAATAATAATAATAGTAATAAAACAATTGAAATTATTATTATTATTATGATTTATATTATTATTATATATTTATTATATGATTATATTATATTATGATAGTTTATTATTATTATTATTATATTTTATTGATTATTATTATTATTGCTTTGCTTATTATTATTATATTATTATTATATATTATTATTATTTTTATTTTTATTTTTATTAAAAGCAGGTGGGAGCTTTTAGCTTCTGGTGAGAAATTAAAACTACATTTCTTCAAGCATTTCTTTTCTTTCATTCTATCAAAAGAAGATCGATGAAGAAGATAAAGAAATAATATGTGCAGTTGACACCATCATTTATCGAGTAAAAATCGTATATGTATTAGTATAATATATATATTAGTATATATAGTTATATATGATATATAGATTATAATATATAGTAGTATATATATATATTATATATAATATATAGTTATATTAGATATATATAGTAGTATTTATAGATACTTATTATATCGTAGATCTATGAATCTATAACCAACTCCCAGGAAGGCTTTCCCCTGTCAGTTGAACCAGCGTCTCTCCTTCTGCAGGCGCCGAAACTCTTCCAACCTTAGAAACCTTCTAGAACATCGCATTTCTCGGGCTTTAATATCGGTTTCCGTTGCCGAGTCGCTCCGAGTTTAAACCACTTCAGGTAGGGTTTTGGCCCTGTTCAGTAGAACTAGCATCTGTCTGTCCATTAGGCCTCAAGAACTTCCGTTCGCCCAGAGCTTCTCCAGATGATTGTGCTTCGCTAGGCGCATAAGAAGCCAAAACCGCTGTTCCAAGAGTATATAAGCAGAAGAAGGAACCGGGGTTGTAGCCCTTCGCCCTATCTGATAAACCATGTCAAAGAATTCTTCATACGTTTCTGACCGCACTGAAACATCCAATCTTCTTGAACACTAAATCATTTCCACGCGACTTTCACTAATTCTATCCTATATCCAAATTTATAAATCCAAGCTATGTTTACATATCATTCTGTTCCTTATCCCTCTATTTTTTTTACGTACATCTTTTTCTATAATATTTTTTTTTTTTTCTGTTTTTTTTTAACTCCATCATGGCTATTTATTATAGCGGGGAAGACATTAGAATAATGAGAAACTGTTTGTGCCCTCTTCTTGAAAGTTATAAAATATTAATTTTGTGTTTTAGTGCATTAATTGAATTTTATTTTAATTTCGAAAATGTTCAAATAAGTTTGAAAGTATTAACACAGTAAGAACAGTTGTAATTACTGAAAATTGTATTTTAAATTTTACTCTTCCTAGCGATTCAATCTTGTTTTCTAATCGCGCGGGGGCTAAAACTAGGTTGAGCTTTAAGAATATGCCTTTCCCAATCTCTTTCTAGTTCATTCTGTTCTTCTTCGCCCATTTCCAGTGCGTGCGGACTTCAGGACGACGGTCAGAACTAATATGATATAGTATAGTATATATTATATATATTGAGTGTAGTAATATGATATATGATATTATGATATATATATATTAATAATATATTTATATATATATAGTATGTATATATATATATATAGGTAGTAATATATTTATATAAAAAGGTTAATATTAGTATATATATAAATATATATATATAGATAGTAGTAGTATATAGATATATAGGGTTAGTATTATAATATATAATATATATATAAGTATATATATATAGTATAATATATATATGATATATATATATATATATATAATATATATATATATATATATATATTTTATCTCTATTTTCATATATATATATATAGTATATTATTATATGATATCTAATATATATATAGTATTATATATATATATATATATATATATTATATACAGTATATATATATATATATATATATAGTAATATAGTATATATATATATATATATATATATATATATATATATATAGATGTGCTACGGTATTGACAAAGTCTTATATCATGTTCACACCACAAAAAATTCCTAGTCAACAAATGTGCACATTTTCATCTATTCTTGATTTTGCAGAATATATTTCCAGAAAACAGGGTGCCGCTTCCGCACTGTTATCTTATGCTAACTTTTTATTGAAAGCGTAAGTAAATTAATTTTATTGTAAATCTCAAAAGGAAAATTTTTATTTTTTTTCGACTAATTGAAGCATTAATAAAGAAATTTAACTTAGAAGTTCAAATAGCATTATGAGAAATAGTTAATAAAAGAAGTGATAAACTTTGTAGATTTCTCGCGGGATTTTCTCTCATTTCCGTTCAAACTAACGGAATTTGGGATCTAGATTGAAATTGTAGACATTTAGAGCATCGTCTGAATACGATATTAGTAATGCCACACTTCTTTCTATCTCACGGTGGTCTAGCTTCTTTCGGACTGTTTTTCTTTCACCTTTAGTTGTAAAAGCGTTTCTCTTTTGTAAATAAATGCTCTTTGATTGTATTATTTATCCTTTGAGGAGCCAACTTCTTTAAATAAGTAACTTTAAAAATATTTTCAACAAGATCTACAGTAAATAACGATGGTTGTGTTATTGTTATTGCAATTATTATTATTATTATTATTATTATTATTATTATTATTATTATTATTATTATTATTATTATTATTATTATTGTTATTTGTTATTGTTATTGTTATTGTTATTGTTATTATAATTATTATTATTATTATTATTATTATTATTATTATTATTATTATTATTATTATTATTATTATTATTATTATTATTATTATTATTATTATTATTATTATTATTATTATTATTATTATTATTATTATTATTATCATTATTATTTTTATTATTACACAAACTCAATTTAAATTAATATTATTGTCTCAGGCTTCTTTACTTTCATATATCAAGGTATCAAGGCAATAAACAAAAAAATAAATTAATAAATTACATTACATTTTTATTAATTGAAAAATTTATAATTTTTATTTATGTAAATTATTTCAGAGTGCAGTAACCGTAATTGTGGTGTAGTTTTATATTGTTGGCATCACGACTTTGGATTGTCAATTGATCCTACAGATAAAATAATCAACGTAAATAAATCCTAAACCAAATCAATAATATATTAAATGGTAAGTCAGAAAGAGAGACTTTATTCATTCTCCAACATAGGTCAAATTTATATTAAAATTTGTAAGAGAGAGAGGGAAGAGGAGAGAGAGAGAGAGAGAGAGAGAGAGAGAGAGAGAGAGAGAGAGAGAGAGGAAAATCTTGCTACACCTTATATATTGTCTATAAACTCACTTTAAGTTGGAAAATGAAGGTACAATCTTTAAACTATCTACCCAGAAATCCACTCATCAATTGCTTTTAATAAAATGTGCCATTCATTAACTCATTCTCTTTTTTGTCTTTTAATTTTATATTTAAAATCATCATTGAAAATATTAGCCAAGAACTTGGCGTGGAGATGTATGTGTAGGATAAAAATTTGATAATTATTAGCACAAAAAAAAATATATATAAAATATATATATATATATATATATATATATATATATATAATATTATATATATATCATATATATATATATATATATATATATATAAGTAATATATATATATATATTTATATATAATATATATAATATATAATATATATATATATATTATTATATATATAATATATATAATATATATATATAGTATATATATATTATATATATTATAATATATAGTATATAATTATATAATAATATATATAGTAAATATATATATATAAATATATATATATTGATATATATATATATATATATATATATACATATATATATATAACATATATATATATAGTAAATATATATATAATCATATATATATATAATAATATATAGCAAGCACTATATACTCTCTCTAGATGATATATATATATATATAAAATTTTCAAATTATCTACTAGGTATATATATATATAATATATATATATATATAATATATAGTAGTTATAATATATATATATATTAAATTATATATATATATGATATATATATATATATATATATACACTATCTTTAATGTACGGAAATAAAATAGTTAATTACAAGAGCATGACTTAATTCCAATGAAAAACTTCCCACACCTCATGCCTTTAATTGCTAGCGTGTCGCAGCCAAAAATCCACCACAGTACTTCACAATACGTGGTATCTCGTCAATGTAGAATTTATCCATTGGGCCCACAATCATACACTCCCTCACAAAACCCCGCCATTCACATCTCTTATGCACCTTTCTTCTGGCCTCGGCCAAACTTACATTACTTTTCTTCAGGGACTCCTTTGCTGACTCAATACACCTTATCTTCGA
>JABUQX010068760.1:42500-47187 GCA_015478945.1 Trachelipus rathkii | reverse complement strand
TTTTTTTGCCCTTCAGACTAGTTAAATAATCTTATTTCCACCATTTAATTTTAAATTCCACACCTCCAGATTGATGATGCATATATAAAAAAAATTTTAGTGTTTATTAAAGCTAAAGTATGGTCAATGTCACCTTAATTATGTTTATAACCCCTTTGGATAAACAACTGGGGATTTATGCAAGAAAGTAATTTGGTATGTTAAGTTCTTGGTCATAAAGTCTCTGAGTAATAAGACTAGTAGTTAGCTTACTCAACTTGAAAAATGTGCAATTTTTTTTTTTTAAATGGATATTTTGATCTATTTTAATTATAAATATGCCAAATTCATTTTCTCTTTATTAATAAATGATTGCTTAACCATTTTATGTATTTTATTTATAATTAATATAAAACCTCATGCAAAGAAAGAAAAAGAAAAAAAAGTTACATTTAAAAAAAAAAAAGAATTTATATTTCTAGTTTTACCAAAGTTAAATCACTTAAATATCAAAAAAAAAAAAAAAAAGATAACATGCAGATAAAACCAAGTGGACCATTGGGACTTCCAGGTGCTATTTCCTTGATTCGGGTTGCATTCTTTTATTACGTGTAGTCCTTATTCCTTAGATTTTATTTCCTTTCCACTTGGCTGACGGGACTAAGGTGTATGAAGAAACATCAAGTAACATTATTATTGTCAAAAGTATTCATTTAGAAAATTACGTTATAATATATATATATATAATATAATATATTATATATATATATATATAATATATTATATATATATATATATATATATATATATATATATTTATATATATTATAAATATTATATATATAAATATATTAATATATATATATATATATAATATATATATATATATATATATATAATATATTATATATATATATATATATATATATTATATTATATATATAATATAATATATATATATATATATATATATATATATATATAATATATATATATATTATATATATAGGCTGGAACTTATTTTCAACTTTCGATTTTTTTTTTTCGAGCCGAGGTAATTTTGTTCCATTACATAAGAAAGTAACTTCTATCAATTTTCAGGTCCATATAACAACCTTAATTCGTGGCGAGTAGTCCCTAAAGTTTCGATTAGTCGATATATTTCAATTGAAATTGATCGTAAAATTATTATTAAGACATTCTCTTTTGAAAAATTACTATATTTAGAAATTTAACAATGAAACGAAGAGTACTATCTATGTTCAGAGGTTATTTATAGAAAAAGTTTATAAAATTTTTATTTTAAATCATTATACTTGTTGCCTGGGTGTTTTTAAGTTAGCATTTGGAAACTTTCGACAGTATTCATCAGTAACATGAAACAAAGAAAACCTAATTAGTAAGTGGGAACTTTCGAAATCATTTTCAAGATTTTGACAGTGTTCGTTAGTACTCTCTTGTGAAAGATATGATTTCTTTTGCTGTTTGCCATTAAAATCCGTAACAAGTTTAATTCCCCTCTCTGCTGCATCATTAATTACTTTCAAATTGCATATTTTAGAAATGATTCTTTGTTTTCCCATTCCTAAGGATGTAATTTTAAGAAATTCTTCTTTATTTTGATCTCGAACACTATTTATAGAATTTCGCGTTTTAAGATATTATCAATCGAAGTCTCTAAAACTTCGAATCTGAATGAACGTAGAAGCAACTATTTGGGATATTAACGGAAATTATTACTATTAAAGTTTAAGCTTATATGTCACGTTTTTTTTGTCATCTTAAAATCTTGCTTCATTACTCAATTCATTATCAAATAAAGAAAATAACAAGTCTACAACGGTTTTACAACTTTCGATTTTTTTTCAGTCCGAGTAGTAATTTTTGGTTCTTACATAAAAATGCTCTTTGAAATTAAGTTCATTTTGTCTATATAATCAAATCATTGATAATCATAAAAAGCTATTGATTAACAATAATAATTTTACTAATGTATAATTATTATTAAGACATTCTCTTTTGAAATACTAATATTTAGGAAAATTAACAATGAAACGAAAAAGTAATTCTATCTATGTTCAGAGTTATTTATAGAAAAGTTTTTAAATTTTTTTATTTTAAATCATTATTACTGTTGCCTGGGTGTTTTTTAGTTTAGCATTTGAACTTTCGACAGTATTCTAGTAACAATGAAAACAAAGAAACCTAATTAGTTAAGTGGGAAGCTTCGAATGAGTTTTCAGATTTTTGACCAGTGGTTCGTTAGTACTCTCTTGTTGAAAGATATTGATTTTTCTTTTGCTGTTTGCATTAAACATCCCGTAACAAGTTTAATTCCCTCTATTGCCTGCATCATTAATTCTTTCAAATTGCATATTTGAGAATGCATCTTTTGTTTTTCCCTTCCTAAGGATGTATTTTTAAAGAAATCTTTCTTTTTATTTTGAGTCTCGAACATATTTAATAGAATTATTCAGTTTTAAGGATATTATCAATCGAAGGTTCTAAAACTTCGAGAAATTCTATAACGTAGGAAGCAACTTTTGGGAATATTAACGACATTAATTACTATTAAAGTTTAAGCTTATATGTACACGTTTTTTTTTGTCACTTCTTTAAATCTTGCTTCATTACTAATCTTATCAAATAAAGAAAATAATAATACATTCCTCATATCAAGTAGTAAAGGTGATCAAAAAAACTCTTCACTGCTACTTGCTAGTATTATTTTATTTATGTATCAAATAAGTAATCGCAAAAAAAGTTATAAATCTCTTGGAGATGTCTTCTTAGAGCCAAGAAGCTTAAACCAGTAAACTGCTGTAACACTTCACTGTTTAAGAAAAACAATTTATCTCAGCAGTGCTAATGACTCTTTGTGATTCCAGTGGGAATTGTCCAAAATATGCAAATTTTCAAGCTCATAAATTCTTTCGACATCCATCTGGGGTAATGACAGGTCCAGGATATTCTTAGTAGCACACGAACTTTTATTCTAAAAATTAGCAAAATTTAGTTTCCAAAACTTCTTTGTACATCACGTGGCCTCTTTTCAGATAGTTTACATACAGTAACAATAAGTAGCAATAGTAACATAAGTAACAAAAAATCTTTCACACTTTGTAAATTCTTCAGTCTTTTTCATTATTATCATTGTAATTATTCAGAACATTTGCTTATGTATATTTATTATTCAAAATAAAGAATGTTCATACACTTCTATAGATAACTCTAATTAATTAGTTTAATTATCCTTAGAAAAATCACTGCCAATTAACCCAAAACCGAACAACACCTCATGTACTTGAATATTTTACTCGCTCTGAAGATAAAAGTACTTACATTCGTCATTGTTTGAAGATAGTTAACACAGCTCATGGAAACAGTCAGTTCGATCATGCATAACTGAGTTTACAACCACCAGCTACTCGTTGGGATACAATACATCTACTAGAGCTTTAAAAAAATTAAATGTGAACATTTTTTAAACGCTCTAATTCCAGACCTTGCTGCAATCTTTGTAAAAGAAAGGTGAAGCAAAAAGCAGTTCAGACTAAACCTTTATTTTTCAAAACTCGGACATAAGTAGTTACTTTTTCAAATTGTCAAAAACTATTCTGCCTTGTCAAGTAAAAACAAAATTTTTAATTGATTATAAGGGTTGCTTTAAAGATAGTGACCATTAGTTTTATGTTGCAAGGCCAGGATTTAAAGCACTGTGTGGAGACATGGGCTTCGAAACTTGGGTTAGTCCCCTTATAGACAGGGAAAAAATATTCGAAAATAGATTCTAGAAGAAGACGGATAAGAAAAATAATAAACTTAAATATTGCATAAAGGGACGCTTCGTGCATTTAAAAATGGATGTTTGCACAAGGAAAAGATAAATATTTGCTATTAAAATTAGATTTGTGGACGAAGATAAAAACAATATTACTAAACGTTACTAATAAGAGAAAACAAACTTGACCATTTACTGCGAATATATCCAAGAACATTTTTATTTACGTTTGAAAAGAATTCGGAAATAATAAGAGGTAAGCAATTAGCTTAGTTATAGATAATACATCAAACATTATCTATAACTATAAGGACAATGTGGATAAGGAACAGCATGCTGATTTTATTGAATGTCAAAACGAAGAAATAGTTGTTTTCAGAATGAATTTGATAAAACTATAAAGAGACTATGATCCGATGACGTAAACATTGCACACATGAGGTGTGGAGTTCATACTTTACAGTTATCAGTGCGTGATGGTCTCCGCAATACCCATACCGCAAATTTTATAAGCAAAGTGAGACAAATAGCAAAAGCAGCAGGTATCCCAAAATTAATGGAAGTTCTAAAGCGTCAAGCTGGAAAAGTGGCTTCTGCAATAAAAGACCAAATTAGTATGATGGCTGCCGGTACTCCTGAACTTTCTCTCTCCGATAGTCAGTGGGAACAAGTCGAAACCGACGAAGAATGATTAAAACACCCATACATTACAACAAAGAATATTCAGGAAATATTTTATAGAAAAGGGATTTTAGCAAATGACATAAAAATTCCATGGAAAGATGGGAAAGAATGTTAACTGAAAACAAAGCAGTTTTTTTTTTGGCTATTTCCTTTGATCCCACAGTTCATAATCTTCCTCAGAACTGAATATCTGATATTATAAGCTAGGAATGCTCTTTTTGAACTAGGACCGTAAAATGAATA
>JABUQX010068760.1:22500-32500 GCA_015478945.1 Trachelipus rathkii | reverse complement strand
CCTTGAAAGAAAGAAATTGACACATTATTATGTAGTTTAAATATATCTATGCTTGTTACTTATACTCTAAACCAAATTACACCTTCGCAATTAATTTTAGATTAACCTTGTAGGCCTAACCTTATAAAATTAACCAGTGTAATCTTACTTCTGTAACATGGGCTTTATTCTTCTCTCAATTTACCAAGCTGTAATTATGTCAGGGGTAGAATTGGTGAATTCCTCTTTTGGGTGGATATGAAGTTTCCATTCGGAGAAGGCCTCCACCAGTTACTTCACAGTAGTAGGGAGGTTTCCGGACGAAAATGACCGGCGACCTTTTTTGACCCTTTTTTCTGACCGCGACTTTATTGAGGCTCGAATTTTTAAGTGAGATTGACCAATTATTGCCTTCAGATATTTTTGCCTTGACCTTTTTTGACCACCATACCAAAGATCTTCCATGGGTCAATTTTGCCCACGGTTATTTTTGAGAACCCTAAATTTTGAGAACCCTATTTTTTGGAGAACCCTATTTTTTGAGAAACCTCTTTTTTTTTGAGAACCCAAATTTTTTTGAGAACCCCAATTTTTTTGGCAACCCTATTTTTGGCAACCCTAATTTTTGGCAACCTTGCGAGAAGGGTTGCGCCAAACGGTTGCGTCAGCAACCGTTGTACGTATTTCCCCCCCCTATTTTACGCCACCCTATTTTTTCGGCAATGGGTCAATTTTTGCCCACAGGTAATTTTGGCTACCCTTTGGTCTCTTCCCTGGGTCATTTTTGGCCCACGTTAATTTTTGGCTACCCTTTGGTCTTAACCATGGGTCAATTTTGACCCACGGAATTTGGCTACTTTGGTCTCCATGGCTCAAATTTGCCACGGTCAAATTTTTTTGGCTACCCTTGGCTTCCATGGGTCAATTTTGGCCCACGGTAATTTTTGCCTACCTCTGGTCTTCCATGGGTCAATTTTGCCCACGGTAATTTTGATCTTCCTTTAGGGGCCAGGGTCAATTTGGCCCCACGGTAATTTTTGGCTACCCTTTTGTCTTCCATGGGTCACATTTGACCCACCCTTAATTTTTCGACCAACCCTTTGGTCTTCAATGGGGTCAATTTTGACCCACCCTAATTTTCGATCAAACCCTTTGGTATTCCAGGGTCAATCTTTTTGCCACGGTAATTTTTGATCCTTCCTTTTAGGGCTTAGCCCTATTTTTTGATGTTTTTACCTTTGTTTGACCATGATATTTCGGCCTTAACCTTGCCCATATACCATGGGTCATTTTTGGCCACGGTAATTTTTGGGCATCCTTAGGTTGCTTAGCACCTATTTTTAATGTCATTTACCTTGTTTGACCATCATATTTCGGTTTAACCTTGCCATTACATGGGTCAAAATTTGACCCACGGTAATTTTTTGTCCTTCCTTTGGGGACTAACCCTTTTTGATGTCTTAACCTTGTTTGATCATGATATTTCGGCTTGACCTTGCCATATACCATGGGTCAATTTTGACCCACGCTAACTTTGATGGCTTTGATTGTTCCCAATCACCGTAAGAAGTATTCTAGTGATGTTCTATTAGTGTTCTATGATTATTCTATGAGTGCCGGGTGAGTGCCAGGTGAGTGCCAAAGTGAGTGCCAATGAGTGCCAATGAGTGCCAAGTAAGTGCCATGAGTGCAAGTGAGTGCCACATAGTGCCAAGTGAGTGCCACATAGTGCCAATGAGTGCCACTTTTTTCAAGCCTATTTCTGGCCTCCTGAGCCTAAGAATAGCCCCAATAATGCCGGTGTCTACCCCATAGGTTATAAGGCTATGAGGACTTCGATTGGTTGTATTATTACAAGGTTGCTAGGGATCATTCTACTATGAGATTAGTCTTTTTCTAAACAACTATACAACACATACACCTACGACACTTATACACACATTCACTATGACACTTATACACACTATGACACCTTACATTAAAACCATATCACTTACACTCACACCCACACACAGATACACTTACACTTACACTCACACACTCGATATTTTGATGCCTCAACTTTGATGCCTCAACTTTGATGCTCCAGCTTTTGATGCTTCAACTTCAGCATTGATGCCTCAACTTTGTAGGTTCATCTTTGATGACTCATCTTTGATGACGTCATCTTTGATACCATCTATATTGATGATTCATCTTTGATGAAATCACCTTTGATGGCTCATCTCTACGCCACATCATAGAACAGAGCTAATATTGATGTCTTCCCCTAGTTCATAATTGGAACACCAGGGCGCCGCATGCGCCCTCCGCGCAAAGACAAACAGCCCCGCACCCGCAGGTGCGATTCCGCCGCGTGCGCCCCGCCGCGTTCCCGCCCGCCGCGTGCGCCGCAGGCGCAATATTTCCGCGTTACCCGCCGCGTGCGCCCGCAGGCGCATATTCCCGCCGTCGAATGGAAAATTATAATATACTATAAGTCATTCATTTTTATTTCATACTTAAACATTTCAAAGAATTTCTTTTCAAATATACTATGAGTCATTCATTTTTATTTCATACTTAAACATTTTTATTAAAAACATTTTCGCGAACCTAAAACTGTAACTCATTACAGACCTATTATTTAACACATATATTTATTAACATTATTTTTTTACTTAATACTTTTTACTTAATACTTTTTAATTTATAAATTTTTAAAAATGTATGTAAGAAGAAAAAAATCCAGAGTGTCTGATATATATAATTTTATTTTTACTAAAATTTTACGAAATTTTATTAAAAACATTAACATTACATTACCTTAAAGCAGTAAATCAGTAAATCAATAGAAGTGTTATTACCTAACACAAGGGGATTAGTATGCTTTTGTTTACTGCTTTACTGCTTTAACTCATGTTTTCTGCTTTAACTCATGTTCTTACTGCTTTAACTCATATGTTTTACTGCTAACTCTATATTTAATTAACATTACAATACCTTAAAGCAAGTAAATCCAGTAATCAATAGAGGTATGTGACTTAGCAACATTTAGGCTTAGTATGCTTTTTGTTTTACTCTTTACTGCTTTAAACTCATGTTTTACTGCTTAACTCATATGTTTTACTGCTTTAACTTCTATATATATATTAACATTACATACCTTTTAACAGCAGTTAAATCCAGTAAATCAATAGAGGCGTGACCTAACACCAAGGGGGATTAGTATGCTTTTGTCTTTACTACTTTACTGCTTTAACCTTTCTGTTTTTACTTGCTATAACTTTCTGCTTTATGCTTTAACTTTTCTGCTTTTACTGTTTTAACTTTCTGCTTTACTGTTTTAAGCTCATATATTTATTAACATTATGTTTTATTTTGTTTTAATACTTTTTATTATTTTATTATTATTTTATTTATTTTTTTATTATATTTTTATTATTTTTTATTATTTTATTTTTATATTTATTTATTTTTATTATTTTATTTTTTATTTTATTATTAAACTTAGTGTTATTTACTTCATGGCCTATTGTTATTATTATTTTAGAACACACACATTCACTGTGACACTTATACACCACACTTCCACTATGACACTTATAACACATTCCACTTATGCCACTTACATTTACATAGACACCTTACATTTACACTTATAACACACGCGGCAAACCACAACACACACACACACACACACACACACACACACAACACACTTACACTTATACACACATTCACTATGACACTTATACACCCACACTCACTATGACACTTACATTTAGCCATAGACACTTACATTTACACTTACACACACACACACACACGTTACACACACACACAACACACACTCACACACAGATTTACTTACAATCACGCCGATTTACTTACACTCACACACAGATTTACTTACACACACAGACTTACTTACAAATATAACGTATAATTTATTAAACATTTTATTTTTAATAAAACACGTAACATTCATATTTACTCATTCAAATATAACTAAAATTATTTCAAAGTTTCTTAAAACTTCTATAATAAATCAATCATTATCTTTGAAAACAAAGAATTTATTATTAACTGGTAATACTTTTTGTTTATAAATTTATAACTATCAAGTTTAAAATAATTTTACTAAATTTTATGAAATTTTATATAAAAACATATATTTACGTTACCCTTAAAGCATAAATACAGTAAATCAGTACAAGGTCAGCCACCTAGCACCCCTTTACACCAAGCTATGCCACGTTTTGTTCCATGTAATAAGTATAAAATAACAAAATAAGTTCTTCGCTGCTAACATAACATTTATTTTATTAAAATCTTTTTAAGTTTATTTAAAAATAACAATTATTCACTTACATTTATATTTTTCGCTCGATGTTAACTAAAAATAATTCAAAGTTTTTTAAATAATTCGGATTTTCTATTATTATTATTATTTATTATATTATTATTATTATCTATGATTTTTTTTTTTTCATTGACAATCCATCACGAGAAAACACAACAACCGCACTCCTTACAATACGAAACTGGACCTTCTCTCTGATAAAATGTGTTGAAATAATATTCAGCGCCTAAAATTAGCCGATAATCCTTTTTGGTATCCCGGGCGATTTTAGACCTATTCCAGGTCCAAAATATATTTCAAAAACTGACCTTTTTTCTGTTAAAATTGTGATGCAATACTACGTTTAGGCCTAAATTTAGTCTTAAATTTAGGATAAGCCTTTTGGTATCCCAGGCTGATTTAAGCCTAATACCAGGTCAAAAGGTAATTCCAGTAAAGACAAGAATCGAGAATCAATTTTATTATTATTATTTTATAATATATTTTAAAACTGAAACATGCTGGATCGGTAGGAATCCTTTAATCAGGTAAGAAGGAAATGTTTACTTTCTTGTGAGTGGGCGGAGTAATCCTTATCTCTTATATGACCTCGTATGTGATTTGTGTCGAGAATTATTTATCGCTTTTGGTTTTACGATTATGAAAAACATTGTTTTTCATATCCTGAAACCTGGGGCTGTTTAATTTTAAACTCTTCATACATGAAATATTTATTTAAGAAAGTAAAAATAAGGATAATAAAACTTTACTATATAATTAGAATTTTAATAATCATTATTAATAAGTTAATTTATATATATATATAATATTATACTACCCCCAATTTTCAACAATTATTATATATATATATATATATATATATATTATTATATATATATATATATATATATATATATATATATATATATATATATATATATATATATATATATATATATATATATATATATATATATATATATATATATATATAATATTAATAATAAAAATAATAATAAAGGCTAAAATTAAATATTTACAATGATTTTATATAAGGTTCACATTAAATATAATACAGGAATATTATTATATATACCACTTCCACATACATTTTACACATAATGTTTATGATTTTATATTAAAATTCTCTAAATCTTTGCAAATATGCCAATCATTTATATCATTATCGATGATATAGTTTCGTGTCTCATTAATACCTTCAGTTAACACATACGTAAAAAGTTCCCCGCTCAGATATCATAGTATATTTACATTCTGGGTCACCTGCATAAATACTTTCTTGCCATTGTTTTCTAAGTAGATAAATGAATTTCTGTACGTCTATAGAACTTAGGAAGCTGTCGATGATAACCGTAGGATCATCGATCAGGGTTTTCTTAAATGCGTAGTATTCTTGGTATAAACATGTAAATGAAATTCGGTTAGAAATTAGATAACAATATGGCTTCTTCAGGCTGTATTAACATGCGCTTAGACCTCTTAACATATATTCATCTGCGCTAGGCCTAAATGTAGAATCAAATGATTGTAGGTTCAGAATACTCCTGTTCATTATTTTCCTCATTAATCTAACTTTCCAAACTGATTGGATGTTTATTGACTGTTTATTAAAATGCTAGAGTAAGTTGCTTATTCGCTGGTTTCTTCGCACAGGGCTAATAAACTGTTTTCGCTGTCCAGGTTTAAAGCTGAGGCTTGGTTTTAAAGTATTCTGCAAAGCCACTCATTTTCAGTGTGACTTACATATACCAAAGTAATTCATCTGGACTCACGAAAATACGCTTGGTATTATCAGGGTGATTGGGGTTAGCACACTTGAAAAATTCAAAATCCATCGGGTTTTCTTTTATATAAGAATGAAACCCTACTCCTGGGATCTTGATTTCCCACTGGATAATGTCTTGTATTGAGGTATATACATGTTAAGGTGGTTCATGATATACACTTAGTGAAAATAGAGCACTTTTATTACAAACCAGAGAACTTGTGCACCGCTTAAGAGCCAAAACGAGTATGATTTTAAAATGAGTTTGGGTCTAAAACACGCATCCTCCAATATAATTTTCATCCAATCACAGATAAGGTTCAGGATATGAAAAAAACATGTTTTTACATACATACGTAAAACCAAAAAAGCGATAAAATAATTCTCGACAATCACATACGAGGTCATATAGAGATAAGGATTACTCCGGCCACTCACAAGAAAGGTTAACATTTCCTTCTTACCTGCTTAAAGGATCTTACCGAACCAGCATGTTTCAGTTTGAAATGTATATTTATAAAATAATAATAACATGGATTCTCGATTCTTGTCTATACTGGAATTACCTTGATGGTATAGCTTAATCCAGCCTGGGATACCAAAAAAGGCTTATCCTAAATTTAAGACTAAATTTAGGCCTAACGTAGTTTAATTGCACCACATTTTACAGAAAAAAGGTCAGTTTGAAATATATTTGACCCTGGAATTAGGTCTAAATCGCCCCGGGATACAAAAGGGATTATCCTAATTTTAGGCCTGAAGTAGTTATTTCAACACATTTTACAGAGCGAGGTCAGTTTCGTTTCTGTAAGGAGTGCGGGTTGTTGTGTTTTCTCGTTATGGATTGTCAACTGTACATTAGATAATAATAATAATAAAAAATAATAATAATAATAATAATAATAAAGGAAAATCCGAATTATTTAAAAACTTTTGAATATTTTTAGTTAACATCGAGCGAATAATATAATGTAAGTGAATAATTGTTATTTTTAAATAAGAACTTAAAAAGATTTTAATAAACATAAATGTTTTATGTTAGCAGCGAAGACATTATTTGTTATTTTTATAACTTATTTACATGAGCTAAAGATGATGCGGCATAGCTTGGTGTAGAGGGGTGCTAGGGCTGACCTTACTGATTTACTGATTATGCTTTAAGGTACGTACAATATATGTTTTTAATAAAAATTTCATAAAATTTTAGTAAAAGGTTATTTTAAAACTTGATAGTTATAAATTTATAAACAAAAAGTATTTACAGTTAATAATAATTTCTTTGTTCAAAGATAATGATTGATATTATAGAAGTTTAAGAAACTTTGAAATAATTTTAGTTATATTTGAATGAGTAATATAAATGTACGTGTTTAATTAAAACATAAAATGTTTTAATAAATTATACGTTATATGTGTAAGTAAATCTTGTGTGTTGCTAAGTAAATCTGATTTGTTTGAGTGTAAGGTAAATCTGCGTGGTGTAAGTAATCTGTGTGTGATGTGTGCTGTGTGTGTGTGTTGTGTGTGTGTGCTGTGTGTGTGTGTATAGAAATGTAAGTGTCTATGGGTAAATGTAAGTGTCATAGTGAATGTGTGTATAAGTGTCATAGTGAATGTGTGTATAAGTGTGTGTGTGTGGTGTGTGTTACTGTGTGTGTGTGTGAGTGTGAAAGATGGCACATTTGAGTGTCTATGGATAAAAGTAAGTGTCATAGTGAATGTGTGTATAAGTGCAAATGGTGAATGTGTGTATAAGTGTAAGTGTGTGTGTGTGTGTTGTGTGTGTGCTGTGTGTGTGTGTTGTATGAGTGTAAAATGTATGTGTCTATGGGTAAATGTAAGTGGCATAGTGAATGTGTGTATAAGTGTTCATAGTGAATGTGTGTATAAGTGTCATAGTGAATGTGTGTTATAAATAATAATAACAATAGGCATGAAGTAAATAACACTAAGTATAATAATAAAAATAAAAATAAAATAATAAAAATAATAAAAATAATAAAAATAAAATAATAAAAATAATAAAAATAATAATAAAAATAAATAAAAATAATAATAAAATAAATAAAAAGTATTAAAACAAAATAAAAAACATAATGTTAATAAATATATGAGTTAAAACAGTAAAGCAGAAAGTTAAAACAGTAAAGCAGAAAGTTAAAGCAGTAAAGCAGAAAGTTAAAGCAGTTAAAGCAGATAGTTAAAGCAGTAAAAGCAGTTAAAAACAAAAGCATACTAATCCCCCTTGGTTGTTAGGTCACACCTCTATTGTTTTATTAATTACTGCTTTAAGGTATGTAATGTTAATAAATATATGAGTTAAAGCAGTAAAACATATGAGTTAAAGCAGTAAAACATGAGTTAAAGCAGTAAAGCAGTAAAACAAAAGCATACTAATCCCTTAGTTGCTAGGTAACACCTCTATTGATTTTACGGATTTACTGCTTTAAGGTATGTAATGTTAATAAAATATGTGAGTTAAGCGTAAAACTATGAGTTAAAGCAGTAAACATGAGTTAAGCAGTAAAGCAGTAAACAAAAGCATACTAATCCCCCCTTGGTTTTAGGTCACACCTCTATTGATTTTCTTACTAATTTACTGCTTTAAGGTATGTCAATGTTAATGTTTTTAATAAAATTTCGTACAATGTAGTAAATAAAAATGATTAATTATATCAGACACTTCTTGGATTTTTTTCCTATACTTACATACAATTTTTAAAAATTTATAAATTAAAAGTATTAAGTAAAAAGATTAAGTAAAAAAATAATGTTAATAAATATAGTGTTAAAATAATAGGTCTGTAATGAGTTACAGTTATTAGGTTCGCGAAAATGTTTTTAATAAAAATGTTTTAAAGTATGTATGTAATAAAAATGAATGACTCATAGTATATTTGAAAAGAAATTCTTTGAAATGTTTAAGTATGAAATAAAATGAATGACTTATAGTATATATAATTTTCATTCGGGCTGGGGATATGCGCCTTGCGGGGCGCACGCGGCGGGTACGCCGGGATATGGCGCCTGGCGGGCGCACGCGGCGGGCGGGAACGCGGCGGCGGGAACGTGGCGGATCGCACCTGCGGGTGCGGGGCTGGTTTTTTTGCGCGGAGGGCGCATGCGGCGCCCTGGTGGTACGCTTATGAACTAGGGAAAGACATCAATATTAGCTCTGTTCTATGATGTGGCGTAGAGAGAGCCATCAAAGGTGATTTCATCAAAGAGAAATCATTCAATATAGATGGTATCAAAGATGACGTCATCAAAGATGAGTCATCAAAGATGAACCTTCAAAGTTGAGGCATCAGTGGTGAGGCATTTATGTCTGGGGCATCAAAGTTGAGGCATCAAAGTTGAGGCATCAAATTTGGGGGCATCAAAATATCGAGTGTGTGAGTGTAAGTGTAGGTGTATCTTGTGTGTGGGGGTGTGAGTGTAAGTGTATTTGGTTTAATGTAAGTGTCATAGTGTTGTATAAGTTCATAGTGATGTGTGTATAAGCTGTCGTAGTGTTATGTGTGTATAGTGTTAGAAAAGACTAACTATAGTAGAAGCATCCTAGGCAACTTGTAATACCACCAATCGGATCTCATACCTTATAACCTAGGGTAGACACCCATATTAGGGCTATTCTTAGGCTCAGGGGGGCTAGAAAGGCTAGAAAAAAGTGGCACTCAGTTGGCACTATGTGGCACTCACTTGGCACTATGTGGCACTCACTTGGCACTCATTGGCACTCACTTGGCACTCATTGGCCACTCATGCACTCACTTGCACCCTCACCTGGCACTCACCGGCACTCATAGAATATCAAGAACACTAATACGAACATCACTAGATACTTCTTACTGTGATTGGGAACCCATCAAAGCCATCAAGTTAGCGTGGGTCAAAATTTGACCCATGGT
>JABUQX010068760.1:0-17500 GCA_015478945.1 Trachelipus rathkii | reverse complement strand
AGAAACACGTAAGAGACACACACACACAAAGTCAATGAGTTACATTGTAATGCGCAAACACAAAGAGACAGTGCATTTATTGTATACAGTAGTTGTTTGTTGGGATCACCAATGTGCTGCAATGTTTAATGGAAGGAGTAGCTGTTTGTGGAGGAGTTGTTATTATTTAAATGAAATGTTTCCAATTACAAATTACATTCTCCCTTATTAATAGTATATATATTTAAATGTTATATTACTTTGATTCTGCGTGCAACAATAGATGCTGTTTGGTTCCTTAAACATTTTAACCTAATCATCCGCTCATGGAATGTCGCCCAAATACTTTTAACGGCCACGCAATGTTTAAATTTTTAGTAAATTGATTCTTCTTTTTGTCGTCATTAGCACTACACACAACAGTACTCATCCCAAGTATAGGGTTTGTAAAACTATATTTGGTTTCGTAGATACAAAATTTTTTATTAAAAAACACATACAGACAGGCAGACGAAAAAATAAGCACATACCTTTATAGGAACTTTTACCTTTATTTTTGCATTTCTTATCAGTTACAAATTTTTACCATAATTTTGAATCACCCTGTATATATATTTATATAGCTGATCCAATTTCTATAAGCGGGAATCGTAATTTAAGGATGAAAAGTAGCACCAAGGCTCTAGATAACATTGGAAAATCTTTATTGAAACAGGTTACAACAACGTTTCGGAAAGCTTGTCAGTTTCCATTCATCAGGCTGGTAATAACAAGAAAAAATATATATAGATATAAGTGAATAGTATATATATATATATATATATATATATATATATATAATATTATATATAATATATTATATATATATATATATATATATATATATGAAAACTAAGGGACATCAATATGAAAAGTTATACATAAATTAAATGTTTGGAATAAACAAAATTTCTTTTCAGTAAAATAACAAAATGTCTACAGTTATCATTTATCCTATTTCAACAATCATTGATTTCTTTATTAACAAGCGGAGCCGGAAACTCAAATCTTCAGAATAAGCTTAGGTACAAAAATTCGATAACAATAATAAATAGATAATTAAATAATAAATGAAATTTACACTAAATGGGTAACTAAAAAAAAAACACATGAAAACACTTGAAACAACATAAAAAAAACTTACTAGAAATATAACACTCATAATGATTAAAACAACAAAGTCATCAGCAAAAACTTCATGAATACAGACTGGTCAGAGTAGTAACAGCTTAACAGGGCCGCTATCACAGTTTAAAGAAGGTTTAATTTCTGCGATGTGGAGAGATTCGAGAATGTGCAAGTTGGTTATTGAAGTCGTTTGAGACAATATAGAAAAATTAGTGAAATTAAAGGGATGATCGTGTGTGTGTGCATGATCACGTATGGATGAATGAGAAGGGCTATTTAGTAATAAATTTGTACGTGTGGAAATACCTCTATGCTCATCCACTCTGACAGCGAGTTGGCACTGAGTGCTACCAACATAGGAGGCATCGCAGCCGCCACAGCTAAATTTATAAATGACAGAGGCTTGGAGAGCAGCAGGGGTCTTTTCCTTGTGGTTACAGAAAGTAAGAGAAGGTGGGTTAAATCTAGAATTCCAGAAAACTTATGATGTATTTATAAAACTTTATGAGAATGGGGAAAGATATTTATAGAAAAAAAAGTTTCAATAAAAAACGAAATTCATTGTGCATAAGTGTGTAAGTGGATGTTAAATGAAAAGCTCTGAACAGTAAAGTTTTAATACTATTGCATTTATACGATAGGGGAATGTGGCTAAAGAAGCTTAGACCTAAGCCAGTGAAAGTTTTCTTTCTAAATATGGACGTGGTAAAATCTGTGGTTGTTTTCTTAATAAGCAAGTCCAAAAAAGGGAGTGTGCTGTCAACTTCATCTTCACGGGTGAAAATGATGTTGGGTAATTGGGAATTTATATAGGTAAAAAAGTTGTCAATCTTATTTTTATTCGTAAACAGCAAGAAGGTGTCATCCATAAATCGCTTGTAAAAGATGGTTTTAAGGAGGGGGGGACAATTGTTTAACCAAAGTTGTTCATAGTGCATGAGATAAGCATTAGCTAGGATGGCACTCAAAGGAGAGCCCATGGCCAAAGAATTAGTCTGTTCATACAAGGAGTGATCAAAGAAAAAATAGGTATCTTGAGTGGCTAGTCTTAAAAGGGTTCCAAACTCTTTTTTGTCAAAACCGTGAAAATGAGTAACATAATCGAAAATTTTGTTTAGCAAAATATTCACAGCATCAGCTACAGAAATGTTGGTGTAAAGAGATTCTGCATCAAAGCTGGTCATAAAAAATGAGTGTAAATTTAAATTGGAGAGCCAGTCTTTGAATTGGTACGAATTTTTTATTGTGTATTCATTGATTGTGAACGGGGATAGAAACGGGACCAAAAATTTAGCTAAATTATAGTTGTGTGTGCTGTAGTCTGTCAGGATTGGTCTAATTGGGACTTTATCTTTGTGAACTTTAGGTCGGTGCGTGGTTTGATCTATTGATTAATTGATATTTTTAATAGAAAATATATTCGCGCCTGTATTGCGTCTGCAGGCCCACGAGTCAGTTTCGCACCTGGTATCGCCGGTACGCGCCAGCGGTCGCACGCACGTATCGTGCCTTCATGCAACCCGTTAAACAAAATAGGAGGTACTATAAGGACTACTACTACTACCACTGCTAGAGGGCTGAAACCAGTATATTCGGTCTCATCACCATCATTACATGTGGTTTAATGTAACATACATTATGCAAGTGAAAAGCAAGTGCTGGATTCAAGCACAGCACTACTATGTCTCAGGTCGCCCTTATCGTCCATTCTGACTTCGCTCCGGAGTACGGCTGACTCCTACTCGGACTCCGACTCCTTCCTCAGCTATGCACTCTGTGCTTTATTTATTTTTTTTTCTTCTGGGCAAATCCCTTCCGGGGGCTCTCAGACACCTCGTCGGAATATATAAACTCTTGAAATCAAGTTTTACGGGATTGTATACATAGGAAAAGATACTCCACTTGAACTATTTTCTGCTTATTTCAAGATTGAGTGACACCACCAACAATAAGGATAATAAGTTTGAAAGCCATACGATCACTAAAACGCGAGAATAAAAACTCGAAGCCTAACCCTGTGATTCAATAAACAATAAGATGATATAATAATATATAATTATATATAAACTACATATTATCATTACCAGTTCTGATTCTTCATCGAAAATTTCAAATATTTGGCCCACCAAAAACCTTTATATATATAGTATATATATAATTATATATATTAATATATATATATATATAACTATATATATATATATATATATTATATATATATATATATATATATATATATATAATATATAAAATATATATTAGGGTGGGGTCAAAATATACCTTTATTAAAATTGTAAAAACGACGCATAAAATGCCGGACGTCAGTATAAGGTTGATTACTATGTGGCAAAATTCCAAAGTTGTGCGGACCCCCTACCCCTCGCACCACATTACCCCATTTTAGGGCTTATCTCGATTTTAAGTAGAGTCATCACAAAGTGTCGCATATTCTAATTACTCCCGCTCTTTCTATTTAAGCATGTAAGGCATTACAAACATATTCACACACTATCTTATACATACATACATCCATCCATCCAACATAACATACATACATACATACTACATACATAACATACATACATACATACATTACATACATACATACATACATAATACCATTAACATACATACATACATGGAGATGCTGAAAGCAAGTTTCTGTAAATATCATATTCAGCAATATTTTTATCGTGCATTTGAATTACTTGCTGTAATGTTGATTTAATATGAGAGTTTTAGTGTTTCGTATATACCTTTTTTTATTATATATATATATATATATATATAATTATATATATAAATTAATATTATATATCATATATATATAATATATATAATATATAATATATATAATATATATATATATATATATATATATATATATATATTATATATATTATATATTCAAATACTTATTATAGCAATTTAGGGAAATTATAGGTGTACGATCTTAATATTAATTAATGTGTCAATAGAATTGAACTTGCGACTGAAATACTAGAATGTGAAAAAAAAAAATAAAAAACCTAAACATGAGTTTGAAAGAGAATAAAATCAGAATGATTAAGATGTTTGACATTTGCACATTCAACTGTTATGATAAAAAAAATTAAAAGAATATTGATAGTTTCAAAGTTTTATCATGACCTGAACACCCTTGTGCACTCTTTGAGGTTAAAAAAAAAGAAAAGGAGAGAGAAAAATACTACAAAAAATAGGGGAAATTTAAACTCTGGAACAATTGATTAAAGCCAGTACATGTGCGAGAAGAAAGGACACAAGACAATTGAAAACTTTTAATGTCGTGTTCTATTATAAATTGTCGAGGGGGGTTAATATTTGTTAGCAAGGCAGTAGGAAGTACCCGAGCCGTAGAAATTCTGTCCCCTTCAACCAACGCAGGATTAAAACTTTTATGTTATGGAAGAAGAGACATTATTTTGATACAGTGGTTAAATTTTGTTCCTTACATAGGCAAAGGAACTTCCACGTCAGACCATATTCGAGGCAACTGTGGACAAACATCAGGACCAAAAATTTTAAGGGTAACCATTGGAAATAAAATGAAGAAGATGTAAAAAAGCTGGAGATAGTTGATTTTGAACTTGTAAACAGCAACTTTGAAAAGATCCCCGAAGATATCGTTTTAATAAAATGTGTATTAGTATAAAATCAGGGAATATATCGCCATCAATAGCCAAGAAATCTCAGGCGTCCTTCGTTCATGCCAGAGGGCCTTACAAAGCAAACAGGATCTAACGGTTATACGTTTCCCCCAAACTTCCAAAGAAAGCTCTTCAAAATTAGAAATATAATTAATGAAAGTATTACTCACCAGGTGGTTTTCATAAAGTCACTCAAGGGCAACTGATGCTGCAACGCAATTTTGGTACCTGGATGTGCCTACTAAAGACGTGGCCAAAAAACATGCTAGATTAATGGAGCGTTTTATTAAGAAACAACTCGTACTTTGCCCATCCTGAGAATTTATTACTTGCAATGTTAGCGGACACAAGAAAGGAGATAAGAGATTAGATGTCAAACGAATAATTTCAAGCAAGAGGAAAGGATTCCAATGCAATAGTTTTGGACCTGCCAAAGCACTAAACTTTAATGCAAATGATTATTCAAACATGATTGATTTGGAAAAGGAAACAGTCACCCAGCCACCCATTTTAAAGGATTTAACAATTGACGAAATAAAACAATTTTGTAAATAAGCCAATTACCCCACTGTTTTGTTGCCATTTCACAGTCAGGGTGTTAAGAGGCATGCCAAAAATGTAGGGTTGTTACAAAGGCTCAGAGTAAGAACTGGATATTGAACGACGATGAGTATATATATGTGACTTGCGATACAGCAGAAGAACTGAGGATTCCACGGCAAAAAAACACTAGTTTCCAATAGCTTTTAGATTTATATTAAAAAAAGGTTAAATGTTAAGAAGCTCGCTCGTTTTTCGCTTATTTTTGGAAATTTGTATGTATATTTTACTTTTCTTTTATATTTATTTATAAGCTCTCTAGCAGTATTATTTAATAGATATATATATATATATATTATATATATATATATATATATTATTATATAATAAGTTTATATATATATATATATAATATATATATATATATATTATATATATTATATATATATAGTATATACTATATATATTATACTATATATATAATATATTATATATATGTTGTAAAATTTTTTTTAAATTTTACTCCATTTGCACTTCGTGGCCAGTTATTTATAAAAAGGTAACAAATGGAGTACTTTCGCGAGTGGTGGCTCCCAATTGTAGTTGGGGAGAGTCGTAATTTGCACTGACCATTCATTTTCTTATTATTTTTATAGTAAAATAATAAACTATAATAATTTTAATCATTTTTTATATAAAAAATTAAAATTCATTAATAGAAAATTGCTTTGTAAAGGCGGTATCTTTTTGAACAAGAAATCCTCAAAATACGATACCGTATACTCCAATTAAGGCTCGTAAGAGTAAAGTATCCCTTATAATTTGAGCTACGCCTTTGAAATTCACAATATTAATTCATTTAATAAATAGTAAAAGTCCCAAGTTTGGGACACCTGGGTTACCTGTAACCCCCCAAAAAATGGGGTGTAGGGCTGGTGACCCCCCCCATATCAGTTTTTTGTTAAAAATTTTCACGGATTCTTCTTATTCGATGTCAAAAAACTATTATCGTACCAATTTTCATCCAAAGAACATATTCGATCCTTCTATTTATAAATTTATGCGTATAATATATAGTATATATTATATACTATATATATATTATATATATATAATATATATATATAATATATATATATATATATATATATATAATTATATATATATATATAATATATAATAATATATATATAATATATATAATATAATATATATATATATATATATAAGGTATATATATATAATTAACTTCTTCCTTCCACAAAATTGAGAAAAATGAAACCGATACAAACAACCGGTTTACATTTAAATTCCTTTTGACAACGTTTTGAAATTCCAAACTTCCCTTAATTGTACTAAAGATATAAGACTATATTTTGATAAAGTTTGACATTGATCAAAGTCATAATTACATAATTATAAACATTTCAAGTCACCTGAGAAAAATAGGCTTTGAAACTGGTGAAATGTCACACTTAGAAATTTTTCTCCTCCCCCTAGCCACTTCGGTTCCTCAACAATGTCAGGCTTGATTTATAGGTCAAAATGGTCTTAAGACATTCCTTTTTTTTCATTTGTATAAATGTCATTGACCTTTTCGAAATGAAAGGTCAAGTTTTTTCAGGTAAAAAAAAAAACCTATTTTATCTATATGAATTGTGACATATTTAGCTCAAAGTCCATCCGAGAGAAATAAAAATTTATACACAATTAATCAGGAAAAAAGAACACTGGCCTATCGATATTGTATATTTGGTAATATCATTAATTACCAAAAATTACAATAAATTAATTTGATTTCTATGGAAGAAAATCACGAGTTGAAACAACATTGGTGATTGTTGGGCCAAAAAGTTTTCCTTTTGTAAACTTCTAATGATTTTACAATAAATCTAAGATTAGCGCTTATTCAACAAAATATTATTTATTTAATATATAGTTTTAAATTTGCTATCTTTTTGATAGTAAAATTTTGTTGTACTGATGCTAGGCATGGAAGTATAAATTTTAATTAATTACTTATCGCCAACTCCTCGGCGTCCTTTTCGTGAACTATAAAGGCGGTCGTGCGCGGCTGATTCTTTCAACTTCTTAAATGACTGCACGCTCAGATAGGACTCTGTCCGCATATTTTTGCCATTTTCCGAGTCGAAAGAAATTTACGAGATCATTTCAAATGCTGCAGTATCGAGAGTAGGCTTAACATCTTTCATCGAGGCCTATCCTTAAGACGGGTCTCTACCTTTCATATTTTAGAGGTTCCGCGCCATTTTTTGGAGGCGTCTTACCGACATTTAATTCAGGGCTGATGAATTCTTTTTTTTTATAAATTCACAGCGGAGCCATTGAAAACTTTCCTTCCGATAGATGTTGATTCTAGGAAATTTGTGTAGGTATGTCATCATAAAGCCTTTCTGGACAAACTTAGGGATCCCCACTAACGGTCATCTGACCAACCCTTCTCTACTTGCAGATGTTAGCAAAAAAGGCAATAGTTTTTTTGTTTCGTATATACATTAATTTTTGATAAGTGTTTTGATATTATATATCAAATCAGTCTCTTCTAATTGAGTTGTTCAGTCAGAATAACTCAATTTTGATCGTGGACACACGAGTTGATATATAATGTTGATGTGCTTTTTTTAGAATAGTTCTCAAGGTTGAATTAAATTCGATTGGCCCACGTTTTTTTAGTCATTCAGTTTTCATCACTGAATATTAAAAATCCGCGTCAATCACCTTCAACCTACCTTTTTTATTTCGTCTTAAATTTAGATGTCCAGTTTTATTGATAGGTGAAAGAAATCTTCGAGGTTTTTAGCTATTCTTTTATTCTCCTCTTTTTTCGGTGAAGCTTAAAAGTTATGATATTTAACCACACCTTTTTTTTTCCCAACGTGATGTACACGAAATTTTTGTTTAGTTTTTTTTATTTTTTTCAAATATTTAAAATCGCACTCAAAAAAGTAAGCAAAAAACGCTAAAAGGGAAAAAATTGAAAAGTAAAAGATTTTGGGAAAAATTTAATATAGAGACGGGAATAAAAGTAAAACAAAAACGGTAGAAAATTGAAAGAGTAAAATTCATCGTAAAAATGTCATTGTAACATTCCCCCTTTAAACTGTAATTGGAAATCACTCCTTATATATATAATTTGTTAGAAATATACATAAACGCATTAAATATTGATCAGAAAATAATTAGAAAATTAAAAAAATAAAAAGTTTCAACCGCGGCGTCAATGTCACGCGGGACTTCAATGTCACCGCGACTTTCAATGTCGCGCGACTTAATGTCACAACGGCTTCCAATGTCACACGATTTAATGTCCAGCGCTTCTAATGTCACGCCGGTCTCAGAAATACCTCACAAATGTGAACAGGTCGGAATTGTAATTTACGATTGTGTTCACTTCAAATATTGAAATTTAATATTTGCAGAGTATAAATTATAATTTTTATAATTGATATCAGTTGATGGTTCCCATGTATATATATATATATACATCCCTAAATTTTTGTCGTGAAATAATAAAATTAATTAGGTAAAACATAGCGAGTTTTTTGGAACTTGTGTGACATTTTGCACTGTCAAAAGTTTCCGTGCATGATAAACTGTATTTATAGTGGTTTTGGTAATCTTAGTATTCCTGGTGGTGGAGCAAATATTAGAAATCCCCAGACAGAGGCTTCACCCCTGTCTAAGTAGTAATAAATAGTGTCCATAAGTAAACATTTGCTTCTTGGATTCTTCATTGCATATTCCGCTCTCTGTACTAGAGGTGAAACGCAATAAGAACCCAAAGTAAAGTTATTACATTGGAGACTGTCATTCTATTGAGACACCTTTGTGTCTTCAAAGAAGACTATTCCTACAATTAAATATTCTGGAGACTTATTTACTCTAACCAATATTAATAATAATTATTATTATTATTACTATTAATTATTTGTATTATTATAATCATTATATTGTAGCTAGTTAAACTTCTTTCTATTATTTTATTATTATTATATTATTATTTTATTATTATTAGATTATTATTATTATTAATATTATTATTATTATTATTAGTTATTATTATGCTTCGTATATAGTTATAGAAAGTCTTAGTAGTATACTTTATTGTTAACGTTATCACAACAAATATTGTTGTTATTATTGTTTCATTATCTTCGGAAATTGACAGAGTTTTTTCATCTTTGTCCACTTCCGAAAATATATATTTTTCAACTTCAAAAAATCATACTACATCTTGTTCGATAACGTGGTTACACATATTCGGAAATTCAGAAATAACTTCTTAATTAAAAAAATTATAATTTCAAACTATTTAAAGCGACTTCCATTATAAAATTAAACTTAGTCAACATAAAAAATAAATTTCAATTAAATTTATTAAACAACAAAAACTTTTTCGTCCCCAAAAATCATCATAATTAACAAACTCGGTCCTTTTTTTTATGGCATTCAGTTCTATTTAGCAGTAATATTACAGAGTCAAATTATTCTTCATTCGTGTATACTAATATTTATTAATTACTCCTTGGTCCACACGAGTCCACCGAGTAATATATATATATATATAAATTTTATATTTCCTCTATTTATTTGGCTTACTTCCAAACTAATCGAGCGAAAGTGGTACCGCGCCAGAGATTTGTTTGGAAGTAGGAATAAATGTGGATTAAATTTGTGATCTGGTCTTCATTAGCCCAGCTACCTGGGACTAGGTCTTCATTAGCCCAGCTACCTGGGACTAGGTCATAATCCCCACATTTTAATTGACGACCAACGTGGTCAAATTCACGACCCCATTAACTTTTTACGGCGCTCAACCTTTGTGTTGCCTTAATACTTGGCACACGATCCCTAATATTTAAAAAATTTAAAAATCATTTTTTTATTTAACAACTTTTTTGGCGCTTTTTTAAACTATTTTTAAAAAATAGTTTTATTACCCACAGGGGTTTATCTTGTGCATAGGCTTTGCCTACAAGGTAAATTAGTGGTGTTTGTACGACCACCTGGACCCGAGTGCAGATCCAACTTTGTTGTTTTTTTTCCCCAAAAATTAAAATTACCTTAAACTTTACAGTATGTACCTCTATATGAGGTTTTCTTTTTTGTGTGTGGGAGCTTTAGAGAGACACAAGTCTCCAGTTCTTCACATTCAAATTTATTGGTTCCATAGATGGGCTTCAATTAAATTATTTATTAAATTTTTCTGGAAATTGATTAACTCCCCAAATTGCGGGGATTTTTTATTTCATTTTAAATACCTTTAAAAATTTATAAAAATCAAATAAATAACTTACTGAAACTTTTTCTTTTAAAAAATATCTTAGTAAAAATATTTTAATATTCAAAATATACACTTATAATATATATATATATATATATATATTATATATAATATATAAAAAAAAAATATTTTTATATATATATATATATATATATATATATATATATATATATATATATATATATATATATATAAATAATAAAACTTTTTTTATATATTAGTGGCATAGTTAAAACCACTATATATATATATATATATATATATATATATACATATATATATAATTATGATTATATATATATATATATACTATATATATATAATATATATATAATATATATATATATATATATATATATATATTCAAATAAAATATTTTCATTCAATTGGAAGTTTTTTGAACTCCATTTAATTTTTTTTACATTAGTAAAAAATATTTCTCTTGTTGTATGTGGAAAGACATACGTTTTTTTTTTCTTTATTCACATAGTTTAAATTTTATTTTATAAAATTTGTGTTATTATACACTTTCAACTTAGTGATAATTTGTATTTAAATATTTTCACAAAAGTGTTTAATATTTATAAAATTATTTATATATATATATAAAAATCCACCACTCACTGATCGTAGGGTCCAATAATTTTTTTCTATAACAAGTATTTATATATTTATATATATTTAGATATATATATACTTTTCAGTGATACCTCGTATAGGTATTCACATTTTACCGGTTTTATCCGGTATATATATTATATAAAAATAACTTAGTTTATAATTTGATTTTTTTAGTGTCACGAGACACTCTCTTATGTATAAATTTTTTTTATACAATATTTCCAGCGCCTTATACCGGTACATCTGAGACCGGTTCATCGGTTCAACATTTTTTGTTGAACATTATAAATTACATTTAATCTTATAGTTTTGAAAATTTTAATATCTTTTTTTGTGTCCCAAGACACACATTATTTTTGTACTAAGTACTTGTACTTGTACAATATTTTTACTTGTACAATTTGTATTGTACTTGTATTATTACATTTAATCTTATAGTTTTGAAAATTTTAATATCTTTTTGTGTCTCAAGACACATTATTTTTGTACTAAGTACTTATACTGGTACAATATTTTACTTGTACAATTTGTATTGTACTTGTATTTATTTCAATTAATTTATAGGGTTTGAAAATTTTTTAATATCTTTTTTGTCTTCAAGACACATTATTTTGTTACTAAATACTTTACTTTAGGAAATTTTATTGACAACTTGACAGTTTGATGTACAAATATACATCATAACATTTAATCTGATAAATTTAAATATTTTAATATCTTTTTGTGTCTCAAGACATATTTTTATTTTTTTTTGTACCAAGTACTTGTACTGTTACAATATTTTTACTTGTTACAATTCATATTTTACTTGTACTTTATTAATTTTATATTATTTTAAAAAATTAATTATTTGAAGTCCAACGATGGCTTTCCACCATCCGACCTTTCGGCCGCTGACCTTGAGGTCTTTTAACACGTCTCCACAGGAGAGAAGAGATCTTTGACGAATGTCTGTAGAAGGGGGAACCCTCCACGAAGCTGACTTTTGCATTTTATATTCCAACCTGAATACTACTCAGTTGGAATCACTTATTGAAAAATTAAAAAAACTGGATTTTGATTTAGAAAACATTAACGACAAACTTGTAGTATTTATAGAAGAGGAAGATATATTCCTTGAGGCCGATGAAACTTACAATTGGCACACTTCTATTTGGGACACCATTTGTGCCCTTAAAAATAAAATTGAAAATATACCAAAAATAAATCGCTTCACGACCAACGTGAAACTATAAGGCTCTTAATGGATGATATCTGTTTTGAGGCCAAAAAATTATTTGATGAGAGATACCCAGTAATATACAAATATTTACTTATAGTTGATCAATTAGAATATTTAAATGGTGAGTTGAAGAGATATGATTCTCTCATACAAAAAACCATTACTTCTGAAAAGGCTTTACTGGAAGAAAGCCGTAAATGTGTCAACTATTATACACTTGTAAAAAATATCATATCAGATATTGAATTTCATTATCGCCATATTGAATGTATATATTGTAAACAAAAGCATTATGCTTTTGAGTGTGAGACAATCTCCACTCCTTCTTTGAGACGTCAATATTTAGTAAATAACCATCTTTGTTTAACTTGTTTTTTATCAAATCATACTATATCTGAATGTTTAATGGTCAAGACTTGCATCTTTTGCAATTCACTGAGACATCATTCGTCTATATGTGAAATGCTTGAACCAAAATCATCCTCTGAACCCACTGACAGTGATTCAGAGACCATTGACGATCTCATCATTTGTACTTCCTACGAGGAAGATATAAAACATCTTTTTGAAAATTTAGAAAATAATATTGAAATTACATCATCTCAAAATTTATCAAATAATAATAAAATTACATCAAACAATAATTTACCAATTAATATTAAATCTACATCGCCAGAAAAATTATCATTAAAAATTATTAACAATAGTGTCCTCTTAGAAGACACTAAAATTATTTCATCTTTTGATTTAAATTGTTCTCACCTTCCCCTTCTCACAGAGAAGTGGGAAAACCATTATGGGCCTTCCTTCAACTTTAAAAATCCTTCTTATCTATCACAGTATAGTAAGAAGGTACCCTCTCTTGAATTGGCTTCCTCCCCACAGAGTGAGGAGAAGTCCTTGATTACTTTTCCAGAGCAAGGAAAATGTAATACTTATAGAAATATTGATATGAATACTAATAAAAATAATTATAAAATATTAATGAAGGATGGTTCCTTTTTCTCTTACTCACAAACAAGTGAGGGAGAAAATTTATTTCAATTTGTGGGAATCAATTTAATAAAAAATTTGAAATCACTCATAGCTATGAGTGAAACTTTTGCAGTTGGTTCTTGTAAAGAGCAACTCAAATTATATATCAAAAATATTACAAATATTAAATTCAAAATTGGTAATAAAAATTGTTTGATAAACTCATCAAAAATGGTCACATTTTCCAACAAAGAAATTGTTGTACCTCTTAAGACTAAAACTGACTATTGTCATTTTAGTCAAAATAAAATTTGTCTTCATCCTCTATCAGAGATAAAGACTTTAAAACGACTATAAAATTTGCCACTCTTCTCTTAAAAAAGAGAAGTACTCACTACCATGTTCTTTTAAGTTAAAAAAGAACTCTACTCATTTTTCTTTCCAAGGAAAGAAATTATACCACAATAAAAAACCATCGACTTCTACCAAAGGGAAGTCATTCCACAAAAAGGAGGGTAAGGTGTCTCATTTGAATAATGATCACCCCCACCTTTATATTACCACTACAGGTGAGAGAGTAATTATGAGAAACTCTGATTTTCTCTCATCTAACCACCTTAAACATAACTCTTTGAATGAAGAGTTATGTCCCTCTGAGGAACAGGAGGACCCTATAACTATGGGGTATGATCCCCCCTCTTCCTCTAATAACACTTTTTTACCTCAAAGTAAGTCAAAAATTGACTTACAAAAAACCACCCTTGTCCGGGAACTTAGTGAACGGACCTTAAACAAATTTGAATAACCAATGGGGGATAGGGTTTGAAGCCACATATCAAATTCTATCTACCCCCCCTCTATTTTGACTTGGTGGTTACTCTCGCTAAAGTTTTTTTATCGATGTTTGTGAAGTTATCATGAAGTATTTTCGGCTATATTCTTTTGTTCTTTTGTTATTTGAGATTCTGGCACCCGTTTATATGTTAGTTAGGTTTAAGGTTTAGTTTGTAAGTTTCTTTTATGAAAATTTATGTCTCGGCTGAGACTTTTGGGAACTCTCATCTTATATTTAAAAAAATATTATTTAGGGTTAAGAACAAAACCCTTTGGTTTTAGTGGTGCCTTTTAGACCACTATTATATCTTCTATAGGGACAGAGTCCAACTTGATCAAATATTTAGTTTTAAGTTTGTTTCTCCCCCTCTCTCGTAGGTGCCGAGGGGGGGGAGCTGTAAAGTTTAATGCGCACCATTAATATTTGTCTTAAAAATAGTTCAATTCTCTTATTGTCTCAACTGAGACTTGGGGATTTGGGAAGTGGAACCTTCCCCCCCCTCTCTTGCCTCTGCGGAGGTTGGTGAAACAATCACCTTTCATAAAATTATTTTTGAACAATTTATATTGTCTCAACTGAGACTTGGGGGTGGAACCCCCCCCCTCTTTAAAAATTTGTAACAATTTAAAAAATTATTATATTAAAAATTTATATTGTCTCTCCTTTGAGACCTGTGAGAACTCTCACTTTATTTGAAATTCCTCTTCCCATATAAGGAAGTTTTATAGTAATCTCTATTTGGAATTTCTTTTTAACTTCACCTCCTCACAATGGTTGGTGTAAGTTTATATATTATTCAAAATATTAAAAATTAAAAATTATAAATTCAATTACAATTTGGAAATTGCAAGCATCGCATTTCCTTAAACTGATGTCATTGTACTTTCGGTTTTCTCTGCTCAATGAAGGTCAAACTTACTTGTGTAATCGTTCATTTTGTACCCCCCTTTTAATTATATTTAAATATTTATGATTCTTCACGAAAGAAGAGTCATTTACGTCATTGAACTTCTTCCTTCAAAGGAACCAGTGGTCAGGCAACAACCGGCTAAAACGTCGGTCAACTTATTTCGGGTTCTGGGGAATTGTTTTTTTAGGGGGGCTCGGCCTCGTTCACCTGTATTGCCATATAGACAACAATTAAAAAACGTGTATCATAGTAATTTCTTGAACTATTGACATTAAAAAATAGATCTAATAAATTCTTACTCATACTTTATTCAAACGTGAACTGTGTTTTTCCTCTCACCAGTGTCCCCGTGGGACTCTTCAAAAGTATTAAACTTATTTTGTACGGCATTATGGGTTTTCTTACTTCAGGGTTTAGGTGCCGGGACTTACTGACTGTGTAATGTAATTTCAAGTGCCTTGTATATTCGTTTCAAAATACATTTACTCTCAGAATATTCTTCGAGAAACAGTAGTCTTGGGATGGAAATTTCTTTAGGGGAAGGGTTTCCGTAGTTCCCTTGACTTTGATACTGTTGGTGGTTCGGGTTATTAACCCACCTTTTTATTTTTTATAAAAAAGAAAGGAAAACCACCCCCCTTTTAATAAATTCAGTGTCATTACCTTCTGTTAGTGGTGATATTTTGAAACTAGAGTATACAAGACGTGAGAGTTAAGTTATATTACATATGCCGAGTGTGACCCACTACCGACCCCCTCAAACATCCTTTCCTTCAGACACAGTTCACTGGCGAATAAAAGGTATACTTATTTACTATATTTTCTTTCACCAAAACTTACGAAAACAAACTATATTTTTTCTGTTGTGGTTTCCTTTGGGTGTGGAATTTAATGTCGTAAATTTTTTATATTTACTCCATTTGCCACTTCGTGGCCAGTATTTATAAAAGGTACAAATGGATGTATTCGCGAGTGGTTGTCCCAAATTGTAGTTGAGAGAGTCGTAATTGCACTGACCATCATTTTCTTATTATTTATAGTAAAATAATAAACTATAATAATCTTGATAATCATTTTTATATAAAATTAAAATTCATTTAATAGAAAATTGCTGTAAGGCGGTATCTTTTTTGAACCAAAAAATCCTCAAATACAATACCGTATTACTCCATAAAGGCTCGTTAAGAGTAAAAGTTATCCTTTATTAATTGGGCTACGCCCTTTGAAATTTCAAATAATTAATTCATTTAATATAAATAGTAAAGTCCCAGAGTTTGGGAACACCTGGGTTACTGTAACCCCCAAAAATGGGTGTTAAGCGGCTGGAGGCACCCCCCCCCATATCATTTTTGTTAAAAATTTCACCGGATTCTTCTTATTCATGTCAAAAACTATTATCGTACCAATTTTCAGCCAAAAACAATATATATTTCGATATATATATGTATATATATATAATATATATATATATATATATATATATATAATATATATATATATATATATATATAATATTAATATATATATATATATATATAAATATATAATATATATATATATATATATATATATATTATATATATATATATATATGATAGAAATATATATATATATTAACTTTTTCCTTCCACAAAATTGAGAAAAAATGAAACCGATACAAGAAACCGGTTTACATTTAACTTCCTTTTGACAACGTTTTGAAATTTCAAACTTCCCTTAATTATACAAAAGAGATAGAACTACATTTTGATTAAATTTTATATTGTTCAAAGTAATATTTTAATAATTATAAACATTTCAAGTCACCTGAAAAAAATAGGCTTTGAAACTGGTGAAATGTCACACTTAGAAATTTTTCTCCTCCCCCTAGCCACTTCGGTTCCTCAACAATGTCAGGTTTGATTTATAGGTCAAAATGGTCTTAAGACATTCCTTTTTCACTTGTATAAATGTCATTGACCTCTTCGAAATGAAAGGTCAAGTTTTTTTAGGTAAAAAAAAACCTATTTTTCTATATTGAAATTGTGACATATTTTAGCTCAAAGTTATCCGAGAGAAATAAAATTTATACCAAATTAATCAGAAAAGAACACTGGTTCTTTTGATTATTGTTAAAATTGGTAATTATCATTAATTACAAAATTACAATTATTAAGTAATTTCTATGGAAGTAAAAATCACGAGTTAACAACATGTGATTGTTGCCAAAAGTTTCCTTTGTAAACTTCTAATGATTTTTACAATAAATCTAAATTAGCTTATTCAACAAATTTATTTA
>JABUQX010068759.1:0-7500 GCA_015478945.1 Trachelipus rathkii | reverse complement strand
CTAATACACGCCCCCATGATTTTCAAATCATCATACTATTTTCCTCAAATCCTTTATATGCCTCGGGATTCCCGCTACATCTATATTAAATTTAGAATTTATTCTTGTTACCTTTCCTTTCATCCATCTCGTTGTACACTTATTTTGCAAAGGTCTTACCCACACCTCCTCTCCAATTTTGAACCTTGAACCGCTTCTACCAGAATCCACAGACTTCATTTTTTCAAGTGGATGCCCCCATCTATATTTGAAAATAGACCTATGAGGCACGCTCTTATCTTCTAATCCATTCTTTGGCGACATATTGTACCAAAACGTTGCCTCCTCCGGGGTAATTCCCCCCCTTTCTGCCATTCTCTTGATTGTCCTGTGATTTCTCTCTACTATTGCATTGCCACTTGCTCTGTTTGCTGCTCTAAAGACCCGTTCAATATTCCATTTTTTACACAACCTCTCTACATCAGTTGATCTGAACGCCGTACCGTTATCCATCATAAGTTGTTTCATTGGCCCCCTTTCCACAAGCACTTCCTCCAACTTCCTAATGATTTCTCTTGCCGTCTCATTATTCAAAACTTTCCAAATTGCTAATCTGCTCGGTCCGCAATCAACAATTGACAGGTAGTGCTTCCCTTTGTAATGCGTGACGTCGATCGCCACCCTCCACCAATTCCTGCTTACTCCTAATTCCCCTTTCCCGAACCTTACTGGCGCAGGATCTATTGATTGGCACGCTTTGCAATCCTTCACGCATTTCTCCACCACTTTCCTCGTGGCTTCCGGTACAACCATCTTCGTCAGATACAAGGTTCTATTCACCCCAAAATGATGTTTTTCGTGCAAATCCTTAACTTCCTTTTCGATATTCGCGACGGCAGCAATTTCCTCTTCCCTCTGCTCTCCTTCTTCGAAAATTCCCATCCAAGATTTCCTGACTCTGGTTAAACTATCAGCTTTATTCATCTCTGATCTTACAAACTTTACACACACTCACTGATAACCCGAACTCTATTATCAGCTGACTTAGAACCCCCAATCTTCTCTTGATTAGCATTTCTGCTGAGCCTCTTGTTTTCACTCTTCTTTCCATTGTAATTGCTGAACCTAACCAATTGACTACCGTCATCGAATCTGTTTTAATTTCCAGCTCTTTCAGACCCCACTTTAATGCCAAATTCACTCCTCTAATAACCGCTTCTAATTCTGCAACGTTAATATGACCCACGTCGTTCTTCTTTCTGATCCACGATCCGTCTTCAACAATCTTTCCCCCAATTTCCAACGCCGCCCCTATGGCCAGATTGCTTGCATCACACCATACTACTCCCTTATCTTCATCCGAAACCCTCCAAAAACCTTTTACTGGGTCTCTTTCCTTCACTTCCTCTAACATTTCCTTTAATACTCGAATGACCTTATCATCGACCAAATCATTTCAACTCTTTCCTTCCACATGTCTTTTCAAATAGCTTGTGGCTACCCTTAGCCAACCTACAACCTGGTAGTGTCCCACCAATTTACCACAAATTGAGAATACTTCTCTTCTTGAAAGATTCCCTTCCTTTAGGTCTGGTAATTCACCACCTCTTCTAAACTCTAATTTCCCTTCTTTATTTTTTATTATTTTCAATCCTAACACTCTGTTATCCACAAGACCTTCTACTGGTTTCGTCACCAATCCATAGCTTGCTAAATATAAGACTACATCTTCCGCTCCTACTATGTCTTCATTCACAATTATGTCATCGATGTAATGGCTGGTCTCTTCTCTTATTCTTTCATCCTGTGCCAAAACCTCTTTAAAAATTCTCATCATTATCCTTGGAGCGCAATTTATTCCGAAACCCAATCTAGTTAAGTAATACATCTCTCCTTTAAACTTCACCACCTGATATTTCCAAAGACTTTTATCTACCCTCAACTGCAAGTACGCCGCTTTCAAATCCACCAGCTTAATTTTGCCTTTTTTTCTCCTCCAAACCCTTAGAGTTTCATCACATGCAACTATCTCATCTCCAGTATGGCATTCTATGTGATCGTTTAACTTCCTGAAGTCCAACACTGGCCAATTTTTCCTTTAGACTCTTGGTTCACTGCCATCATTGGAATCACATTCTTTCCCTCCTTCTCACCCTGTTCCACTTTCTTTAAAATACCTTCTGAGATCCATCTCTCGACTTCAGTATTAAACTTCTCTTTTATATCTCCCTTCATTGTTCCCTCATAACACTCCACAGAGTTCCTCCAATCCGGACTCCTGCCTTCTTTCCATTTCCACCGCACTTCCCAATAATTCCCATCAAAATACGCATCAAAGTCCCTATCTTCTATTTTCAAGGTTTTCTTCCCTTTTACCGCCGCAACCCGAATATCCTTCCGCTCCTCCTTCTCAATACCAAATCTTACTCCATCTCTCTTCAATTCGACGCCCCCAAGTTGGAATATAATATCTAGTCCTAAGATCATATCCACACCATTTATTAGCTCTTCAGTCAACGCTACTTCCTTCTCAATTTCTCTCCCCCTTATCGCTACCTTTACTTTTCCCCTTTTCACGGATATTTTTCTTCCATCGAAAGCGGTGACTCGACTTATTCCTTCTATTTCATTGCAACAATCTTCCTTCACCACAGAAAGAGAACATCCCGAATCCACTAGGGCCTTTCCCCTTCTTCCATTTAATAATATTCTTATAATAAATAATTCTTCGGAATTCCCTCTCAATGCTCCGACGAGTCCGCCTCCGAAGCAGCGAGCCCGCCGTTCTCGTTTCCCATCTCCTCACATTCTATTGCAACATGACCTTTTTTGCCACAATTCCAGCATTGAAATTTTCTTTTACAATGTTTCCTCAAATGTGGCCCTCCGCATGAGAAACATTTAATCGAAGCTCTTGAATATTTTTGAAAGATTCTTGCTCCTCCTTCGCCTTTAGCCGCGGCAATAAAAGTTTCATTTTCTAGTGTTAGCAACGCTCGCGCCTTTGATAATATTTTCCCAAATTCCAAATCTTCTATTTCAGGCATTGCTCGTAACTCTTTTCCGACTGACGTTGGCATCCCGTAAACAAATGCCCTTCGTAGCACCATTTCATCCTTTATTTTGGCTATTGAGGCTAACCTCCTCAGCTCGGTTACAAATACATCGACCGGCTCTCCTTCCCATTTTTTATTGCAAAGCTCACCATACGCGCTAAATGCGTTCATGCCAAAGGCCTCCCTCAAACGAGCCTTGATGCTGTTCGAATTTTTCTGATCTCCCTCATCCATTTGAAGAAAAACAGCCAAAGCATTCCCTTCTAAAAATAGCGTAATGAATGCTGCTTCGTCCTTCACATTGTTAATCCTTGCTACCATGGACACCTTTGTTAACCAAGCCTCTACATCTTCGCTACCGTCATAAGACTTCACCATTTCAGAGAGCTTTATCCCTTTTGATCTGTCCATTCTTTTTATTCTTCTGGCCCGGATAGCTTGTAGTTAAAACACGTCCGCAAAGTTTCAAGCTTTAATCAAGACAAATATAAATTATATAAATATTGAATGATTATACATAACATAAAAATTTATTATTAATCCGCGGTGCTCATTATCTATTAATATCTATATTCCTAATACACGTCCCCATGATTCAAAATCAACTTTTTCTTCAAATCCTTTATATGCCTCGGGATTCCCGCTACATCTATATTAAATTTAGAATTTATTCTTGTTACCTTTCCTTTCATCCATGAGGAGGCGGTGAAGATAAAAACCATAAAAATGAGAAGATGGTTAATAATTATTATTATTATTATTATTATTATTATTATTATTATTATTAAAGGCAGAAATAGTGAAAAGAAATGAAAAGAAAGAGGCAGCCAGAAAGACGGCAGAGAAGCTAGCAGAAGATGCGGCAGGTAATAAGAAGAAGATATTTAAGATGGCAAGAACATATAGAACACAGAAGAAAAGACAAAGTAATATTAAGAATAAAGAGGGAGAAACCCTGGTGGAACCAGAGGAAATAAATAATAGATGGACGGAATATTTTGATGAGCTGCTAAATGAAGGAGAGGAGGAGGAGGAGATTGGAGGAGGAGGGGTGTTGGAGAGAGATGATGAGGAGGATGCGGAGGATGAAATTACTAGAGAAGAACTAGAGGAAGCCATAAAGAAAATGAAAAATGATAAAGCTCCCGGAGAAGATGGAATAGCAGTTGAGTTGATTAAGGAGGGCGGAGACGTGTTGAGAGAGAAGGTATTGGAGCTTCTAAATGAGTGTTGGAGAAGGAAAGAGGTCCCAGAGAGCTGGGGAAAAACTATTATTATTCCAATATATAAACAGAAAGGAGACTCTGGAGAGTGCAAAAATTACAGAGGGATCTCTTTGATAGACCATATGGCAAAAATATATGAAAGTGTTGGAGAAAAGACTGAGAGAGATCATCGAACCACAACTAGGAGAGGAACAGCATGGATACAGGAAGGGTAGGAGTACGACAGACCTTATGTTCACATTGAGACAGATTGGAGAGAAGATTTACGAGTACAACAGGAGGATCTATGTAGTGTTTATGGATTTAAGGAAAGCTTTTGACACGGTACCTAGGAATGGATTATGGAGGGTGTTAGAAGAAAATTATGGAGTGGGAAGAGGATTGTGTGATGCACTGAAGAGTATCTACAAAGTGGCTAAGTGCAATGTGAGAACAGGGTATAAAAATGAAAAATGGTTTGAGGTGGCGAAGGGGGTGAAACAGGGAAGCGTATTGTCGCCCTTATTGTTCATAGCTTATATTGATAAAGTCATTGAAGAGGTTAAAGAGGAGGTGGGGGAAATGGAGGGAGATATTATGGCATATGCGGATGATTTGGCGGTGTGGAGTGAAAGTAGAGAAGGAATGGAAAGAATTACTAGATGTTTCGCGGAAAAACTTGGAGCAAAGGGGCTACAAATGAACACTGAGAAAACTGAGGTGATGATGGTGAGCAGAGAGGGGGAGGAAGGTTGGGAGATCATGGTGAATGGAGAAAGCTTGAAGAAAGTTAAAGAATTCAAATACCTGGGTGGAATATATACAGAAGACGGAGGGTGTGATGCAGAGATCACGCATAGGATAACGAAGTTAGGAAGAGCGGCAAGGGCTGTGTATCCTTTGATGAAAGATCAATATATGGGTGTAGAGGTGAAAAGAAGTATTTACGAAGGAGTGTTAGCACCTATATTGCTATACGGTGCAGAGACATGGTGTACTACCAAAAGGCATGAAAGTAGGATACAGGCAACGGAGATGAAGATCTTGAGAGCAATAATTGGAAAGACTAAGAAAGATAGAATAAGGAATGAAAGAGTCAGAAGGGAAGTCGGAGTGACACCTATGGTGAGGAGGATAGATGTGGCAAAAATCAGATGGTGGGGACATTGGAAAGGCGCATGCAGGAGACAGGGCTGGCGAAGAAACGATGGAAGTGGACGCCGGATGGAAGAAGACTCAGAGGAAGACCAAGGAAGAGATGGAAGGAGTCGTTGCAAGATTCGTTGATGAGATGCGGGCTGCCTGCAGTAGAGGAAATACAAGAGCAGAAAGACTGTTGGGAAGACAGAGCGAGTAGGAACAAAAAGCATGCGTAGAGTCGACTGAAGGTCGTGGTTTTGCTACCACAGACCAGACCTTCCTGCGGGGAGGACAGTAAGGACTCAGTAATATAATTTTAGTTAATATTATAATTATTAGTATCTTTATTATCATTAGTTTCATTATTATCATTAGTATCATTATTATCATTATTATTAACATAAACATTATTATTATCATTATTACTATTATTATTTACTATTAATTTTATATTATTATGATTATTATTTAATTATATAATATTATTATTAATTATTAGTATTAATTATTATTATTATCATTATTATTTTTATTAATTAATTATTATCATTTTATTATTATTATTATTATATTATTTTCCTTAGCAGGAATATTGAATATGCGATTTAAAGATTTTGGATTAGTGCGTTATTCCTATTTCTATGTATTATTATTATTATTATTATTATTATTCATTATTATTATTATTATTATTATTATTGATTCATTATTATTATTATTATTATTATTGTAATATTATTATTATTATTATTATTTTTATTATTTTTTATTTTATTATTATTATTATATTATTATTATTTATTATTATTATTATCATAATTATTATTATTATTTATTATTATTATTAATTTTATTATGATTATTATTATCTATTATTTATTATTATATTATTATTAGTTATTATTATATTATTATTTATTATTATTATATTAATTTTATATTATTATTTATTATTATTATTATTCATTCATTATTATTATTATAATACTTATTAATAATAATATTATTATTATATCTTATTATTATTTTATTCATTATTATTATTATTATTATTATTATTATTATTAATTATTATTCATTATTTATTATTATTATATATTATTATTATTATTATTATTATATTATTTATTATTATATCATTATTATTATTCATTATTATTATTATTATTATTATTATATATCTATTATTATTAAGTTTATATATTATTATTATTATTATTATTATTATTATTATTATTATTATTATTATTATTATTAGTTATTATTATTATTATTATTATTATTATTATTATTATTATTATTATTAGATATTATTATTTATTATTATTATTATTATTATTATTATTATTATTTATTATTATTATTATTTATTATGTATTATTATTATTATTATTATTATTATATTATTATCATTTATTATTATTTAATTAATATTATTATTATTTTTATTCATTATTATTTTTTATTATTATATATTATTATTTATTATCTATTATTATTATTTTATTTCATTATTTATTATTATTATTATTATTATATATTATTATTATTATTATTATTTATTATTATTATTACTTATTTATTATTAATATTATTATTATTATTGTTTATTTTATTTTTATTTACCATTAATTATTATTATTATTATTATTATTATTATTGATTATTATTATTATTATTATTATTCAGTTATATTATTATTATTATTATTATTATTATTATTATTATTATTATTTTATCTATTATTTAATATTTATTATTATTTTATTATTATTTATTCATATTTTATTATTATTATTATTATTATTTATTATTATTATTATTATTATTATTATTATTATTATTATTATTATTATTATTATTATTATTATTATTATTATTATTATTATTATGCATTAGTATATTATTATTATTATGTATTAATTATTATTATTTTATTATTATTATTATTTACTGTACTATTAATTTTCATCAGTGAATCATTTTTGATAGATTTTGATTTTGCTTATGGCAACGGCTCTGCATCCTCACTTCAAACTTACTTCAAAAAATATCAGTCATAAGCCATAAAATATATACATATATAATAGATAAAATAATAATAAAAATAAATAATATAT
>JABUQX010068758.1:2500-5000 GCA_015478945.1 Trachelipus rathkii | reverse complement strand
TATAGAGAGATCTGGTAACTGATTTAAGATAATTATTTCTGTATCTTTCTTTAGAAGGCTTAAAAATAGAATTAATGAAGCAAAACTGAAATGTTTTATAAAAGGAGAATAAGAATTTTTTAAAGTAAATTTTAGATACAATGGAGAGGTGATGTTTCTAAACCTAACGTCATTCTGGCACCATCCGGACGCGAACTGGGCATGAGTCGGATGCCAGCCAGATACCAGTTGAACAGCATATCACTAAATCACCTGAAAGCTTGGCGTGAACGGTACAAGTCTGGTCTACCTTCAGTAGTTTTTAAAATGCTGGTGTATTACGATCTATGACGATAAAGGGATAGTCGTCACCGGTAGATCCGTAAATAGTCATGCGTCTTGTTCCTTCATTCTGAAATTGTTTTAAGATAATTTAATATAAATAAAAAAAATATTCTCTTTTATATCATTTTACATTTATACCGAAACTTCAAAAAGTTCAGATTTTCATTTATGTTCTGCTTGATCCATTTTTGTAACCCATTATTTCGCTTAGGTTATATCATAGGTCATCTTCATAACCAGCAGTATTGTGTTGATACTTTTATGACTCTTATTGTTATTAAATGATCAGTTAAACCGCTCCCAAAATAACTTAAATGTGTTACTTATCTTTTAGAGTTTTAAGAATGGTAAAAAAAATATTATTTAAGTTCTCAATGTTTTGATTTCGACCTTACTCATAAACTAACGAGCTTCATTTATTTCAATTAATTCTTAAGTAGCTTTCTTTATTAGATGAATAATAATGAACGCAAAAATATTAACTCATTATTAACCGACAAACCAACAAACCAGAAAAATCCAACAATGTGATTTATTTGTAGGCTTTGCAAAGTGAAATTTCAACTAATTTTGTGGTCATAATTTTTTTACATTGCTCTTATTCCTTTAACCCTTTTATCCATCAAACTTTCCTCTGAAAACGACAAAGTCCTCCCAGATTCTTTCACTTATTCATGTAGCGGCCATCTTGTCATCGACTAACTCTATTATACTCATATCATTTTCAGGAAAGTGGTGTCAAATTGTAAACCACTCTTCATATAAGAAATTAGGACATTGTTTTGTATACAAGAATAGTTTCGAGGTAAAATTATATAATTGAATATATATATTATATATATATATATTATATATATATATATAATATTATATATTAATATATATAATATATATATAATATATATTACATATATATATAAATTATATTAATATATATACTATAATATATAATATATATATATATATATATATATATATATTATACATATATATACTATATTTATAATATAGTATATATATATATATATAATATATATACATATATTATATATATATATAACTATATATATTATATATATATATTTATACTATATATATATAACAGTATAATATATATAATTATATATTATGTATATATATATATCATATATTATTATATAACTATTATATATATATTATATATAAACGTTATATATATATATATATATATATATATATATATATATTATTATTAATATATATAGCTCCTATATATTACTCTATCATTATATATATATATATATAATATATATACATACTGTATATATATAATATATATATATATATATATATACTCATATATATATATATATATAGTATATATATAATATATATTATATACATATATAGTTATATATTATATATAACTTATATATTATATATATTATATATATATATTATATTTATTATATTATATATATATATATATATATATATATATATGTAATACTATATACTATATATACTAGTATCATATATTATATATATTATATATATATATTAATATATATATATATCATATATATATATATTAATATATATATATGTATATATAATATTATATATATATATATAAATATATAATATACTATATATATATATATAGTAATATATATAAATTATACTTTAACGTCCTTAAGTTTTACTAAATCTATTTTCTAGCTTGCAAAATTAAACCAATTTGCAAAACCGAGACCATGTTTTAGCTTAATAATAGAGCAATTAATTTTTTAGTTGACTATATATATATTACTAATATATATATATATATCTATACTATAATATATATATTCAATATATATTATAATTATTATACTATACTAGCATATATATATATATATATATCATTTATATATTATATATATATATATATATATATATATATATATATATTTATATATTACGGTATATTATATAATATATATAGTATTATATTATATATATATATATTATATATATATATATATTATATATATAATATATATATAATTATATATATATATATATATAATATATATTATTACTACTGTACCTTTAACTGGGTCTGGATTTAGTGCTAGCCAATTCTGGTATATTGCTGAAGCAAATTGAGCTGCGGAATGAAGATGCAGGATTAAGATGTCCCTGCGACATCCTT
>JABUQX010068757.1:0-22980 GCA_015478945.1 Trachelipus rathkii | reverse complement strand
CCAAATATTTCACATCAGTTGGTGTGAAAACTGAGCGTTTTTAATAAAAAAAAATTTTAAAACTTCTAAAATTACGCTTTTCTTATATTTTCACATTACGAATTAGAACTCTTAAAAGTCACGATTCTTTCCTAAATTTCAAACATTTGAAATTTATATCCTAGTATTCCTTAAAATTGAGTTTTTTAACGGTATTTTTTCAGGCATTTGGAAAAAAATGTTGGTTTCATTGAAATGCAATTTTCAAAAAGCAGAAAGAAGAATTTTTTTTTAATTAATAGTTTTTTTTTTGTTGGTCTTAAATTGAGGTTTTAATGAAAATTCAATATTTGTTTTTATATTTACCAATAATTTCCCTTTATTTGTTGTAAAAACCTGTTTTATAAAAAAATTTTTTAAACTTCTAAAAGTTTACCGCTGTGGAGGAACTTTTCACATTACAAAATTTTATACATTTAGTCATTTCTTACGATTTTTCCTAAATTTCACCATTTGAAATTATTTGGTAATTCTTTAAATTGGAGTTTTTAAACGTATTTTCAAGCATTAAAAAAAAATGTGTTGCATTGGAAAAATGCAATTTCAAAAAAAGCAGAAAGAAAAGTAAGAATTTATTAATTGGTTTCTTAGGTGTCTTAAAATTGTGGGACCCGTTTTAAATGAAATTCAATATTTTCGTTGTTTAATATCACCAAAATATTTCATTAGTGTGAAACCTGTTTTAAAAAAAAATTTAAATCTAAATTTACGCTTTTTCCTAAAATGTTCACATTACGAATTTAGAACTCTTAAAAGTACGGATTTTTCTAAATTTCAACATTTTGAAATTTATTTGATAATTCTTAAAATTGATTTTAAACCGGTATTTTCAGGCATTTGAAAAAATAATGTGCTTTATTGAAATGCAATTTTCCAATTAGCTTGGAAAAGTGAATATATTAATAGTTTTTAGGTGTCTTAAATTGACGTTTTTAATTGAAATTTCAATATTTGTTTTTATATACCAAATATTTCATTAGTTTTGAAAACCTGTATTTTTTAAAAAAAAAAATTTAAACCTTCTAAATTACGGGCTTTTTCTTAAATTTTCACAATTACAAATTTAGAACTTCCTTAATAAGTACGATTGTTCCAAAATTTCAACATTTGAAAAATTTGATTTGGTTTATCTTAAAATTGAGTTTTTTAACGGTATTTCAGCATTGAAAAAATTTATAATTTGTGTTTCATGAAATGCAAATTTCAAAAAAGCAGAAAAAGAAATTTATTAATTGTTTTCAGGACTGTGTCTTAAATTGACGATTTTAATGAAATTTCATATTTGTTTTTATATACTCAAATTATTTCATAAGTTGTGAAAAACTGTTTTATTATAATAAAAAATTTTAACTTTCTAAAATTACGCTTTTGCTTAAATTTTCACATTTAACAAATTTAGAAACTTCCTTTAAATAGTTACGATTGTTTTGTCCTAAATTTCAAACATTTGAAATTATTTGTCGTATTTCTTTAAAAATTGATTTTTTAACGGATTATTTTTTCAGCATTTGAAAAAAAATAAGTGTGTTGCATTGAAAATGCAATTTTCAAAAAATTAGATAAAAAGCCGATTTATATAGATTTAAGGTGTTTCTTAAAAATTTGACACGTTTTTAATTGAAATTCAATTATTTGTTTTTATAATTACCAAATATTTCATTAGTTGTGAAAAAAAACCTGTTTTTAAAAAAAAAAATTATACTTTTTCTCAAAAAATTCCGCTTTAAGGAATATTTTAATTATTATAGTCGGTGAACAATAAAAATGTACATTTTGAAATTTATCATTTTTGAAATTTATTTGTTAGTATACAATAATAAAAAATATAATGGTATTTTCAGCACTTTGAAAAAATAATGTTTTCATTGAAATGCAATTTAAAAAAGCAGAAAAACGAGGAATTATTTAATTGTCTTTACGTGTTCTTAGAATTGACGTTTTTTTTATGAAATTTCAAATTCGTTTTAATTATTACCAATATTTCATTAGGTGTGTGAAAACCGTTTAATAAAAAACAAATTTACTTCTAAAATTACTCTTTTTCTTAAATTTTCCACATTACGAAATTTAGAACCTTAAAAAGTACGATATCTTATTCCGTGTTTTGAATATTTATTTTAGAAATGTTTCATATTGTTGGTTTTAACTTAATTTTCAGCATTTTGAAAAAAAAATAATTTGTGTAATTGAAAATCCAATTTCAAAAAGCTGAGAAGTGAATTTATTAATAATTTTAGATGTCTAAAATTGACCATTTGAAATTCAATATTGGTTTGTATATACCAAATATTTTCATTAGTTCTGAGTGAGAGGCTGTTTAATGACTAGAATACTAACATTCAAAATCAAATTTTTTCTTAAATTTCACATTTACAAATTTTAGAACTCTTAAAAGTACAGTTTTTCCTCAAAATTTCGAAATTTGAAATTATTTGGTAATTTCTTAAAATGATTTCAATAGCTGCTTCACAGATTCATTTGAAAAAAATTAATTTTTTCATTGAAATGCTCTTTAAAAAAAAGCTAGAAAAGAAATTTATTAATTAATTTTTAGGGTCTAAAATGCACCGCACGTCTACGTTTTTCTACATGAAAAAATTCAATATTTAGTTTTATATACCAAATATATCAATAGTTGTGATTGTGCATAAAAAAAGAAAAAAGAAGAGAGAGAGAATTGGAGAAACCTTTTATTAATAAAAAAAAATTTTTAAACCCTTTTTTTTTAAAAAAATTGCGCTTTTTTTTAAATTTTCACATTACAAATTTATTAGAAAGAACTCTTTTTTTTTAAAACAAGTCATCTGATTTTTCCCCTTAAAATTTCAACATTTTGAAATTATTTTGTTTTTTTTTTAAAACTTTAAATAAAAAATGAGGTTTTAGCTTCTTAACCAGTCAGTATTTTTCAGGCATTCTTAGGAAAAAATTAATGTTGTTCATTTGTAATCAATAATTCTATGTGTAAGCCTTATTTTTAAAGATAACATAATAAAAAAGGGAGAAAAGGAAAAAATAAAAAGAAAAAAAAAAGTGAATTTATTAATAGTTTTAGGTATTGTAATTGATTAAATGACCGCGTTTTTTTTTTTTTTTTTTTTTTTTTTTTTTTTTATAATTGAAATTTCATATTGTTTGTTTATAATACCAAGATATTTCATTTAGTGAGTTTATGAAAAACCCTCGTTGAATAAAAATTATTTTAACTTCTAAAATTTACGCTTTTCGTTTTCTTTTAAATTTTCACATTACAAATTTAGGAAAACTATTAAAAAGTACTCTTAAAAGTACTAATTTTCCTAAATTTCAAAATTTGAATATATTTGGAATTTTTAATTCTTTTGTTTTTAAATTGAGTTTTTAGTGTTTCTAACGGTATTTTCAGGCATTTGAAAAAAAAACATAATGTGTGTTTGCATGAAAAGGCAACTTCCAAAAAAAGCAGAGAAGAAAAAAAAAAAAAAAAAAAGAGGGGAATGTATTAATTGTTTTTTAGGTGTCTTAAAATTGACGTTTTTTTTAAATGAAATTTTCAATATTTGTTTTTTATATTCCAAATATTTCATTATTATGGCGTAATTCTTTTTTGTAATAAAAAAAATTTTAAAACTGTCTAAAATTACGCCTTTTCTTAAATTTCACATTTGTAATTTGGATCTCTTCTGAATTTCCCCTATGTTTTCCCACATTTCAAAATATGTTTGAAAAAATTTGGTAAATTTTAAAATTTAAATGTTTTTAACGGTATTTTCAGCCATTGAAAAAAAAATAATGTGTTTACATTTAAAATGCAAATTTCAAAATCAAAGGCGGATAGAATAGGAAGAACGATATAAGTAGTTTACAAGTCCTTTTTTTCTGTTTATATGTTTTTACTCGTTTTATGCTTTTTTTTTTAATGAGGAAATTTTAATATTTGTTTTTATGATACCAAATATATCATTAGTTTGTGAAAAACTGTTTTATCACACAAATTTTAACTTCTAAAATTACGCTTTTTGCTAAATTTTTCAACCATTACAAATTTAGAAACTTCTTAAAAGTAGGTAGTTTTGCCTAAATTCAACATTTGAAATTATTTTGTTAATTGTTCTAAAAAATTGAGTTTAAGTTTTAACCGGTTTTTATTTTCAAGCATTTGAAAAAATAATGTGTGTTTTCACTTGAAATGGCCAATTTCAAATAAACATCAGAAAAAGCAATTTATTAATAAGTTTTAGGTCTGTTCTAAATTGACGTTTTTTTAATGAAATTTAAATATTTGTTTTTATATACCAAATAGTTTCATTAGTTGTGAAACCTGTTTAAATGAAAAAATTTATAATTTCTTAAAATTACGCTTTTGTCAATTTGTAAAATTTCACATTTACAAAATTTAGAACTCTTAAAAAAGACGAGTACCGATTTTTCCTAAATTTCAACATTTTGAAATTATTTGGTTAATAACTTAAAAATTTACGTTTTTTAAATACTTTTCAGCATTTTGAAAAAAAAAATAATTGTTTTTTCAGAAAAATGGCAATTTTCAATAACAAAAAAGTGAATTTTATTAATAGTTTTGGATGTCTTAAATTCTGACGTTTTTTAAAATGAAATTTCAATATTTGTTTGTTTTTATTACCAAATATTTCATTAGTTTGAAAACCTGTCTTTTTTAATAAAAAAATTAAACTTCTAAAAAATTTTAACTTTCTTAAATTTCACATTACAAATTAGAAAAACTGCTTAAAATGCAATTTCCAAAAAATTTCAACATTTGAAAATTATTTTTGGTAATCTTAAAATTGACGTTTTAACGGTTATAATTATTTCAGCATTGAAAAATAAAATTGTGTTTCATTGAAAATCAATTTCAAAAAAAAAAGAGAAAAGAGAATTTATTAATGTTTTAGGTGTCTAATGACGCGTTTTTTATTTGGAATCTCAATTTTTGTTTTTTAAATTACAAATATTTCATTTATTGTGAAAAACTGTTTTAATAAACAAATATTTTAACTTCTAAAAATTACGCTTTTGCTTAAAATTTTCATATTCAAAATTTTAAACTCTTAAAAGTACAATGCGACTTTTTTCCTAAAATTTCAAAACATTTGAAAATTATTGTGGTTAATTTCTTAAAAAATTCGAGGTTTTAACGGTACTTTTCAGCATTTGAAAAAAATAATGTGTTTTCCATTGAAATGCAATTTCAAAAAAATCAGAAAACTATTTTTATTAATAGTTAAAGGTGTCTTAAATTGACGTTTTTTTTAAATTGAAATTTCAATATTTGTTTTTTTTATATACCCCAATTTTTATATAGGCGGTCAAATCCTATTCTTTTGAAAAAGAAATTCTAACTTCTAAAATTTTTTCCTTTTTTTCTTTAACAATTTTCACTAAATTATAATCTTTTAGAACTCTTAAAACCATCCGATTTACCTTATTAAATTTCATAACCATTTTAAATTATTTGTTAAAAATTTTAATTACATCAGTCTTTAATGATGTAGTTCTGCATTCGAAAAAAAATAATTTGTTTCATTCGTCATTAGAATTTTAAAAAAAGCAGAAAAGAGGAATGGTATTAATTTGTTTTTCTACGTGGTCTTAATATTGACGTTTTTAATGAAATTTTCAAATTTTTTTTTTTAATATACAAAAAATTTTAAAGTGTGAAAATGCAAACGACTTAAAGTAGAAAGTTTTACTTACCTGAGGAAATACAGATTTTTCTTAAAATTTTTCACTATTACGAAATTCTAGTAAGACAAACTCTTAAAAAAGTACGATTTTCCTAAATGTCAAATTTGAAATTATTGGTTAAATCTTAAAATTGAGTTTTGAAACGGATATTTTCAGGCATTTGAAAAAAAAATTAATGTGTTTATTGAAATTGCAATTTTCAAAAAAAGAGCTGAACGAGAAAGTGGAATTTATATAATTTAAGATGTCTTAAATTGACTCGTTTTTTTAATGGAAATTTCAATAATTAATAACCTCACAAAATTCATTAGTAGTGAAAACCTGTCTTTAATAAAAAAATTTAACTTTTCAAAATTACGCTTTTTCTTAAAAGTATTATTAAAATTTTAAACATAGAAACTCTTAAAAAAGTATCGATTTTTTCCTAAAAATTCAACCATTTTGAAAATTATTTGGTAATGTCTTAAAATTGAGTTTTACGCGAGTATTTTTCAGCATTTGAAAAAATAATTTGTTTCATTGAAAATTGGGATTTCAAAAAAGCAGAAAAGTAAATTTATAATAGTTTTTAGGTGTCCTAAATTGACGTTTTATTGTATTTATTTCATCATTTGTTTTTTAATATACAAATAATTTCATTTACAGGTCTGTTTGAAAAAACCTGGTTTTATTAAAAAAATTTTAATTTCTAAAATTACCGCTTTTTCTTAAATTTTTCACATTACAAAATTATTAGGGAAACTCTTAAAAAGTTTAACGATTTTTTCGCTAAAGTTTCAACAAATGAATGTAGTTGCTGTTACGAACTACTTTTGTATTTTTTCAGGGCATTTTTGAAAAAATAATGTGTTTCATTGTAATTCTATTTTCAAAAAAAGCAGAAACAGGAATTTATTAATAGTTTTAGGTGTCTTAATTGACCTTTTTTAAATGAGAATTCAAATATTTTGTTTTTTATATATTTGATTACAGAATAAAGTAATTTCTGTGGAAAAATAACCTGTTTCTTGATAAAAATAATTTAACTTCTAAAAAAAAAGCTTTTTTTTCTCTTTAAATTTTCACATGACAAATTTAGAAACTCTTATTAAAAGTACGATTTTTCCTAAAATTCAAAATTTGAAATTATTTGGGTAATTCTTAAAATTGAGTTTTTTTAACGGTATTTCCAGCATTTGAAAAAAAAAATAATGCTGTAAGTCCTTCTAAAGCCAAATTCAAAAAAAAGGCAAAAAGAAAAGAGAATTCTATTTTAATTGTTTTAGGTGCTTAAATTGACGTTTTTTTAATTTGAAATTTCAATATTTGTTTTATATACCAAATGTTTCATAAGTTGTGGAAAACCTGTTTTAAAAAAAAATTTTTAAACTTCTAAAATTACGCATTTTCCTTTAAGAAATTTTTAGCAATTTAGAATTCTAAAAAAAGTACGATTTTTCCTAAATTTTCAACCCATTTGAAAATTATTGTGTTGTGGGAACTCTGTAGAAATCATGTTTTAAAACGGTATTTCAAGGATGAAATAAGAATTAATGGTTTTCATTAAAATTGCAATTTCAAAAAAAGCCAGAATTTGCTATGGAATTATTTAATTGTTTTAAGGACGCGACTTAAATTGACACGTTTTTTAATGAAATTTTAATATTTGTTTATATAAAACATATTTTCATTAATATGAGTTTGTGGGAAACCTGTTTTATTTTTAATTAAACAAACTTTTTAACTTCTAAATTACGCTTTTTCTAGAAATTTCACATTTTAACATAATTAGATAACTCTTTAAATCCACGATTATTTCCTAAATTTCAATTTTTTTTAATTTTTATTGTACATCCTAAAAAGGATGTTTTAAAACGGTATTTTCAGCAATTTTGCAAAAAAATAAGTGTTTCATTGAAAAGCAATTTCAAAAATCAGAAAAGCGAATTTATTTTAAGTTTTATTCTTTAACATTTCACGTTTTTAATTAAATTTTACTGTACTTTTACGTACGAAATTATTTCATTAGTTGTGTTTGAAAAAACCTGTTTTAATAAAAAATTATACCTTCTACATTTTCGCTAGTTTTTGGTCTACTTTTCACATTCGCAAATTGCGAGCTACGAGCAGTACGCAAAATTTCTTTAACGGTTTTTCAAAATTTCAAATATTCTTTGTGGTATTCTAAAATTGAGTTATTTTAACGGTTATTTCAGGCATTTAAAAATTAAGTGGTTTTATTTGAGAATGCAATTTTAAAAAAAGCAGAAAAAAGAGAATTTATTAATACCAAGATGTTTTGCTGCCATTGCCGGCTTACTTGATTTTCAGCCTGAAGTTTTTTTAGTTTTTTAAATTTAAAGCTTGCGAAATAGATTTTTTTAATATACAAATAAATTTCATTACCGCCTGAAATTTTTTTTTTAATTGTAAAAAAAAAATTGTTTAACATTTTCGCAATATGCTTTTTGGTTTAATTTTTCACATTTTAAGTAGATTTACAACTCTCTAAAGACTTCGATTTTTCCTAAGCTTTTAATATTTGAAAACTTATTTTGTTAAATCTTAAAATGAGTTTTTAACGGTATTTTTTTAAGATTTGAAAAAATAATGTGTTCAAAGAAATGCAATTTCACAAAAAGCAAAAAAGTGAATTTATGAATAGTTTAAGGTGTCTCACGAATTTTGTCCGTTTTTTTTTTTTTTTTAATTTCATTTGAAATTTCAATACTCTTTTAACAATTACCAATTACTTTTTCCTGTAGAATCTTTACAATAAATTTTAACTTCTAACAAATGGCTTTCTCATGTCTTAAAGTTCACTTAGTATGTGACCCTTTCTAAATTTTTAATTAAATATTTCTACTCAAATGATCTGTAAATTCTTAAAAATGAGTTTTTAACGGTATTTTCAGATTTTGAAAAAAAATAATGTGTTTGCATTTGAAAAATGCAATTTCAAAAAGCAAGAAAAAAAGAGAATTTTATTAATCTGTTTTTAGGTTCCTTAAATTGACGTTTTTAATGAAAATTGCAATATTTGTTTTTTATATACAAATTTCATTATGGCTGTGAAAACCCTTTTTATTAAAAATTTTAACTTCTAAAATTACTCTATTTTTCTTTAAACTTTTTTCAAAGAATCGAAACGTAAGATTCTTAAAAAAAGTACGATTTTTCCTTAAATTGCAAGCATTTGAAATTATTTTTGGGTTAAATTCTTAAATTGACAGTTTTAAAAACGTCATTTTCAAGCATTTGAAAAAAATAATGTTGTTCATTGAAATTGAAATGCTATTTTCAAAAAAAGCAGAAAACATTGAATTAATTTTAATTATTTTACGGGTTGTTCTTACAAAATTGAGTTGTATTTTGTAAAAATCAATATTTGTTTTATATTAAGAGATCTATTTATTTCATTAGTTGAAAAACCTGTTTTAATAAAAAAAATTGAACTTCTAAAATTACGCTTTTGGCTTAGGAATACCCTTATAGATTGTAAGACTCTTTAAAAGTTACGATTTTTCCTAAATTTTCAAAACATTTTTGAAATGAAAGATTGCGTTAAAATCTTAAAATTGAGTGTTTTTAAACGGTATTTTCAGCATTGAAAAAATAATGTGTTCATTGAAAAATGCAATTTTCTAAAAAAAAGCAGAAAAGAGAATTTTTATATTTAAGAGGTAACTGTTCTAAATTGACGGTTTTTTTAATGAAATTTCAATATTTGTTTTTATATACCAAATGTTTCAATTAGTTTGTTTAAAAACCTGTTTTTTAATAAAAAAAATTTAAACTTCTTTAAATTACTCTTTTTTTCTTAAATTGCGTCATTTTTAGATAAAATTTTTACAGAGCTTATTAAAAAGTAAGATCTTGCTAAACTTCAGTATTTGAAATTATTTTTGGGTAAAATTTTAAAATGATATTTAACAGGTTATTCTTTTCGGTATACGTACGTTATAGTAGTATGAACTTTGACAAATCAACTCCTAAAAAAAAGCAGAAAAAGTGAAAATTATAATAGTTTTAGGTAGTGTCTTAAAATTGAAGTTTTTTTAATTAAAATTTCAATTATTTGTTTTTTATTTATACCAAAATATTTCATTAGTTGTTGAAAACTATTTTTGATGAAAAATTAATTTTTAAATTTCTAAAACTTACCATTTTTCTTAAAATTTTCAAAAGCATTACAAAATTTAGAACTCTTAAAATTACGATTTTTCCTAAATTTCACATGTTTCTAGGCTTCATGTGGTAATTCTTGAAATTGAGTTTTTTACGGATTTTCAGCATTTGAAAAATAATGTGTTTCATTGAAAATGCAATTTTCAAAGCAGGTACAAAAAGCCGACAATTTTATTAATAGTTCTAGTTTTATGTGTCTTAAATTGACCTTTTTTAATTTGGAAAATGATAATATTAGTTTTCCATCTCAAATATTTTTTTTTTTAGTTGTGAAAAGCTGTGTGGTTTTAAAATTTAACTCTAAAATTACGCTTTTTTTAAATTTTTTCTCATTATAAATTGTAGAGTCTTAAAATTACGGCTTTTCCTAAATTTAAACCCTTTGAAATTATTTGGTAAATCTTAAAAATTGAGTTTTAACGGTATTTTCAGCATTTGAAAAAATAATGTAGTGTGTTTCATTGAAAATCGCTAATTTACAAAAAGCGAGGAAAAAGTGAATTTATTACATAGGTTTTAGAGTTTGTCTTAAATTGACGTTTTTTAATTGAAATTCATATTTTTGTTTTTTTTTTAATACCAGATCACTCAGCCAGCTAGTATGGTCTCTGCTTTTACTTAAAAATGTTATCTACTGATAAGTATTACGCTTTTCTTAAATTTTACACATTACAAAATTCTAGAACTCTTAAAAGTACGATTTTTCTAAATTTAAACATTCAATAATAAATTTGGTTAATTTCTTAAAAATTAAAATCTTTATGGAATTTCATCATTTGAAAAAATAAAGTGTTTTATTTTAGAGAAATGCCAATTTTTCAAAAAGGAGCAGAAAGCCGAATTTATTAATAGTTTTAGGTGTCTTAAGATTACTTTGGTTTTTTAATGAAATTTTCAATATTTGTTTTATATACCCAATATTTCTATTTAAGTTTTTGAAAAACCTGTTTTAATAACCAAAAATTCTTTAACTTCTAAAAAATACGCTTTTTTCGTTAAAATTTCACCATTATACAAATGTTAGAACTCCTGAAAAGTACGCGATTTTCTAAAAATTTCAAACATTTGAAAATTTTAAAATTTTGTTAATTTGGTAATTCTTAAAAATTGAGTTTTACACGGTATTTCAGCATTGAAAAAAAAAAAATAATGACTGAAAGGTTATTGAAATGCAATTTTAAAAAAGCAGAAAAGCAATTATCTAATTGTTTTACGTGTCTTAAATTGACGTTTTTTTTAATGAAATTTAATTTATTTAGTTTTAATATACCAAATATTTTCATTAGTTTTGTGAAAACCTCTGTTTTAATAAAAAAAAAAAATTTACTTCCTTAGAATTAGGCTTTTTTTTAAATTTTCACATCACAAATTTAGACTCTTAAATAGTACGATTTTCCTTAAATTTTCAACATTTGAAAATTTTTGGGTAAATCTTAAAATTGAGGTTTTTAACGGTATTTTCAGGCATTTGAAAAAATAATGTGTGTTGCATTGAAATGCAAGATTTTCAAAAAGCGAGAAAGAGAATTTATAATTTGTTTTAGCGCGTCTTAAATTGACGTTTTTTAATGATAAATTTCCAAATATCTTGTTTTAGATACAAACTTGTTTCATTATGTTCGTAGAAAAACCTGTTTTAAATTCATTAAAAAAAATTTTAACTTCTAAAATTACTCTTTTTCTTAAATTTTCACACTTAACAAATATTTAAGAAACTCTTAAAAGTACGTGTGATTTTTTCCTAAATTCCGTTTCAACTTTGGAAATTTATTGCGTTAAATCTTAAAATTGAGTTTTAACCAAATTTAAGTATTTTCAGCATCTTGAAAAAAAATAATAATGTTTGTTTCTATTAGTCTCCCCTGGGTTCCCCTTAGACTAAAGTGATTATTAATAGTCTTTAGGTTGTCTTAAATTTGAAGTTTCTTTTTTAATGAAATTCCAATATTTGTTTTTATATTACAAATATTTCATTAGTTGTGCAAAGAACCTTTTTTGTAAAAGTAAAAAATTTTAAGTTCTAAAATTACGCCTTTTTTCTTTAACCTCCCACATTACCAAATTTAGAAACTCTAAAAGTTACAAGAATTTTTCCTTAAATTTCAACAATTTGAAATTTATTTGGGTAATTCCTAAAATTGAGTTTTTACGGGGTGATTTCAGCATTTGAAAAAAATATGTTTTTTTTATTAAAGTGCAATTTCAAAAAGCAGGAAAAAGAAAAACCGAATTTATTAATAGTTTTAGGTGTGCTTAAATTGATTCGGGTTTTTTCAAATGAAAGTGAAAGGTTCTAATATTTGTTTCTTTTATATACCAAATTATTTCATTAGTTGTGAAAAAACTCGTTTTAATAAAAAAATTTTAAAACTTCTAAAAATTACGCTTTTTCGGTTTTTTTTTCTTAAAATTTTCCACATTTACAAATTTAGAACCCTTAAAAGTACGATTTTTCCGCAAAATTCATAACAATTTGAAATTATTTTGGTAAATCTTTAAGATTGAGTTTTTAATGGTATTTTCTTTCAGCATTTGAAAAAATAATTGTGTTTTCATTGAAAAATGCATTTCGAAAGAAAGCAGAAAATGTATGAAATTAATTAGAATTAGTTTTAGTGTCTTTTAAATTTGACGGTTTTTAATTGAAAATTTCAATATTTTGTTTTTTATATACCAAAATATTTCATTAGTGTGAAAAACCTGTTATTAATAAAGAAACTTTTTAAAAATCTAAAATACGGCTTTTTCTTAAATTTCACATTACAAATTTATTAGAACTCTTAAAAGTTACGATTTTTCCTAAATGTTCAACATTTGGAAAATTATTTGGTAAATTCTTAAAATTGATGTTTTAACGGTATTTTCAGCACATTTTGGAAAAAATAATTGTGTGTTCAATTGAAATGCAATTTTCAAAAAAAAAGCAAGAAAAAAACCGAATTTATTATTAATATGATGGGCAGAAATTAAAACGTTTTTAATGGAAATTTCAAATTTGTTTGTATATTTAACCAAATATTTCATTAGTTGTGGGAAAACCTGTTTTAAATTAAAAATTTTAACTTCTTAAAATAAATTACGCTTTTTTCTTTAATTTTCACATGTGAAAATTTTAAGAAAACTCTTAAACTATTATAAAAATAAAATTTCAAAACATATAAAAAATATTGTTTATATCTTAAAAATTTGAGTTTTTAACGGTTATTTTCAGAATTTTAAAAAAAAAAAATAATGGTTTTGAAAGAAATTGTGCAATTTCTAAAAAAAAAAAAGCAGAAAATAAGAGAATTATTAATTGTTTTAGGTGTGCTAAATTTGTTGTTTTGTAATGAAATTTCAAATATTTGTTTTTTATTATAATTACCAAATGTTTCTTCATTAGTTGTAAAAACCTGTGTTAATAAAAAAAAATTTAACTTCATTAAAATTACTCTTTTCTTAAATTTTCACATTACAAATTTAGAAACTCTTAAAAGTACGATTTTTCCCTAAATTTCAAAACATATTGAAAAATTTTCAGGCATTAATGAGTAATATAAATGTACGTTTTTATTTAAACGGTATTTCAGCATTTGAAAAAAATAATGTGTTTCATTGACATAATGCTATTTTCAAAAAGCAGAAAAAGTGAATTTATTTAATAGGTTTTAGGTGTCTTAAATTGAGAGTTTTTTAATAAATTTCAATATTTTTTTATATACCAAATATTCATTATCGTTGTGAAAACCTGTTTTAATTAAAAAATTTTAAGTTCTAAAATTTTCACTTTATTCGTTAAATTTTCACATTACAAATTTAAAGTAACTCTTAAAATGTACGATTTTTTTCCTAAATTTTCACAAACCATTTGAAATTATTTTGTAAAATCTTAAAAATTGAGTTTTTAAACTATTCGGTATTTCAGCATTTAAAAAAAAATAAATGTGTTTCATTTGAAATGCCATATTTCAAAAAGGCCGAAAAGGTGAAGCTTATAATAGTTTAGTGTTCTTTAAGATTTGACCTGTTTACGTTTTTAATGGAAAATGTTCAATATTTGTTTTTATATGACAAATATTTCATTAGTTGTCGGAAAAACCTGTTTAATGAAAAAATTTTTAACTTCTAAAAATTACGCTTTTTCTTTAAATTTTCACCATTACAAATTTAGAAAACTCTTAAAAAGTCACGATTTTTTTTTAAAAAATTTCAAACATTTTGGAAATTTTTTTGGGGAATTCTTAAAATGTACGAATATTACGCGAGTCACCGCAGTTGAAAAAAAAAAAAATAATGTTGCTAGGTTTCAATGACGTTACAATTGGTTTGAAATGGAAGAAGAACCGAATTTTTAATAGTTTAGGTATGTGTCTTAATAACGTTTTTTAATTGAAATTCAGTATTTTGGTTTTATATACCAAATATTTTCATTAGTTTAGTGAAAACCTGTTTTTATAAAAAATTTTAACTCTCTAAAAATTTTAACGGGCTTTCGTTAAATTTTTTCATACATTTGACAAATTTAAACTATCTTAAAAGTTACGCGATTTTTCCTATAAAATTTCAAGCATTTGAAAGTGTATTTTAATTCTTAAAATTGACCGTTTTTAACGTTATTTACGAGCATTTTGAGAAAAAAATTAATGTGTTTTATTGAAACTGCAATTTTTAAAAAAAGCAGAAAAGAGAATTTTATTAATTGTTTTTTACGTGTCTTAAATTTGACGTTTTCTTTTTGACATATTTCAATTCTTTTAATATTTTCCAAATAATTTCATTTGCTTGTGCAAAGAGTTTTTTAACTTAAAAAAAATTTTACTTCTAAAATTATGCTTTTTTTAAATTTTCACTATTACGAGATTTAGAACTCTTAAAAGTTACGATTTTTCCTAAAAAAAATTTCAACATTTTGAAATTATTTTGGTTTAAACTTAAAAAATTTGAGTTTTTAAACGGTATTTCAGCATTTTGAAAAAATAATAATGTGTTTACATTGAAATGCAATTTCAAAAAAGCAGAAAAGAAATTTATTAATTGTTTTAGTAGTCTTATAATTAGTAGTTTCAACTTTTTAAATGAAATTTCAATATTTGCTTTTATATACAAAATGTTTCAGTAGTTGTGGATATAACATGTTTTAATTACAAAAATTTAAAACTTTTCTAAAATTACTCTTTTTTCCTTTAAATTTTCACATCATACCAAAATTTAGAAACTCTCCTTAACAAGTTACGATTTCTCCCTTAAATTGCAAAAAATATCTTTTGAATTATTTGGTATGTCTTTTTAAATATTGTGACTTTTAGCCCCAATTTTGGGCAGATTCGAAAATGTGTTTCCATTAAATGCTCCGGCATGGTCTTTATCGATGGAGTAAATTATCAATCGTTTTATGTGTTTTGTATTCACGTTTTTATGTAATTGAACTTTTCAAATATTTGTTTTTTATATACCAAATTATTTCATTACGTTGTGAAAACCTGTTTTAATAAAAAATTTTTTAAGTAGTTAAAATTACGCTTTTCTTAAAATTTTCACATTTACAAATTTTTAGAACTCTTAAAAGTAACGATTTTTCCTAAATTCAACGTTTGAAATTACGCTTTTTGTTAAATTTTCAAATTAAAATTGAGTTTTTAACGGTATTTTCAGCATTTGAAAAAATAATGTGTTTCATTGAAATGCAATTTCAAAAAGCAGAAAAGCGAATTTATTAATAGTTTTAGGTGTCTTAAATTGACGTTTTTTAATGAAATTTCAATATTTGTTTTTATATACCAAATATTTCATTAGTCATTTGAAATACCTATTTTAAATCTTAAAAAATTTAACTTCAAAAATTACGCTTGTTCTTAAATTTTCCCATTACAACACAAATTTGGAACTCCTTAAAGTACGATTTTTTCCTAAATTTAAAACATTTGAAATTATTTGGGTAATTTGCTAAAAATTTTGAGTTTTTAAATATATGAGAGGCATTTGAAAAAAATAATGGTTTCATTGGAAATGCTATTTCAAAAAACGCAGAAAAAGTGTGATTGAATTAAAAGATTTAGGTCCTCCAACAAAACCGCAAGAAAATTGTAGATGAAATTTCAATATTTGTTTTTATATACCAAATATTTCATTAGTTGTGAAAACCTGTTTTAATATAAAAAATTTTTTAACTTCTAAAATTACGCTTTTTCTTAAATTTTCACATTACAAATTTAGAACTCTTAAAAGTACGATTTTTCCTAAATTTCAACATTTGAAATTATTTGGTAATTCTTAAAATTAAGTTTTTAACGGGATTTTCAGCATTTGAAAAAAATAATGTGTTTCATTGAAATGCAATTTCAAAAAGCAGAAAAGCGAATTTATAGTTTTAGGTGTCTTAAATTGACGTTTTTTAATGAAATTTCAATATTTGTTTTTATATACCAAATATTTCATTAGTTGTGAAAACCTGTTTTAATAAAAAATTATAACTTCTAAAATTACGCTTTTTCTTAAATTTTCACATTACAAATTTAGAAGTCTTAAAAGTACGATTTTTCCTAAATTTCAACATTTGAAATTATTTGTTAAATCTTAAAATTGAGTTTTTAACGGTATTTTCAGCATTTGAAAAAATAATGTGTTTCATTGAAATGCAATTTCAAAAAGCAGAAAAGTTTTAGGTGTCAAGTTTGTGACGTTTTTTAAATGAAGTGACAATATGTGTATCCTGTGATTCTCAAAGATGCATTAGTTGTGAAAACCTGTTTTAATAAAAAAATTTAACTTCTAAAATTACGCTTTTTCTTAAATTTTCACATTACAAATTTAGAACTCTTAAAAGTACGATTTTTCCTAAATTTCAACATTTGAAATTATTTGGTAAATCTTAAAATTGAGTTTTTTCGGTATTTAAGCATTTGAAAAAATAATGTGTTTCATTGAAATGCAATTTCAAAAAGCAGAAAAGTGAATTTATTAATAGTTTTAGGTGTCTTAAATTGACGTTTTTTAATGAAATTTCAATATTTGTTTTTATATACCAAATATTTCATTAGTTGTGAAAACCTGTTTTAATAAAAAATTTTAACTTCTAAAATTACGCTTTTTCTTAGATTTTCACATTACAAATTTAGAACTCTTAAAAGTACGATTTTTCCTAAATTTCAACATTTGAAATTATTTGGTAAATCTTAAAATTAGGTTTTTAACGGTATTTTCAGCATTTGAAAAAATAATGTGTTTCATTGAAATGCAATTTCAAAAAGCAGAAAAGCGAATTTATTAATAGTTTTAGGTGTCTTAAATGACGTTTTTTAATGAAATTTCAATATTTGTTTTTATATACCAAATATTTCATTAGTTGTGAAAACCTGTTTTAATAAAAAATTTTAACTTCTAAAATTACGCTTTTTCATTAAAATTTTAACGGTATTTTCAACATTTAGAACTCTTAAAAATACCGATTTTTCCTAAATTTCAACATTGAAATTATTTGGTAAATTCTTAAAATTGAGTTTTAACGGGATTATTTTCCAGCATTTGAAAAAATAATGTGTTTCTTTAAAAATGCAATTTCAAAAAGGCAGAAAAATATTTTTAATTAATAGTTTTAGGTGTTCTTATTTAATTTTTTATTAAAATTTATTATTTTTTATATATACAAAATATTCATTAGTTTAGAAAACCGTTTAATAATTGAATCTTTAACTTCTAAAATTACGCTTTTTCTTAAATTTTCACATTACAAATTTAGAACTCTTAAAAGTACGATTTTTTCCTAAATTTCAACATTTGAAATTATTTGGTAATTCTTAAAATTGAGTTTTTAACGGGATTTTCCGCATTTGAAAAAATAATGTGTTTCATTGAAATGCAATTTCAAAAAGCAGAAAAAGCGGAATTTTTTAATAGTTTTTGGTCGTTCTTTAAATTACGTTTTTAATGAAATTTCAATATTTGTTTTTATATACCAAAATTTCATTAGTTGTGAAAACCTGTTTTATTAAAAAATGTTAATTTCTAAAATTACGCTTTTTCTTAAATTTTCACATTACAAATTTAGAACTCTTAAAAGTACGATTTTTCCTTTTTTCCTAAATTTCAACATTTGAAATTATTTGTAATTCTTAAAATTGATTTAACGTATTTCAGCATTTGAAAAATAATGTGTTGCATTGAAATGCAATTTCAAAAAGCAGAAAAGAGAATTTATTAATTGTTTTAGGTGTCTTAAATTGACGTTTTTTAATGAAATTTCAATATTTGTTTTTATATACCAAATATTTCATTAGTTGTAAAAACCTGTTTTAATAAAAAATTTTAACTTCTAAAATTACGCTTTTTGTTAAATTTCACATAACGAATTTAGAGAACTCTTAAAGTTACGATTTTTCCTAAATTTCAACATTTGAAATTATTTGGTAAATCTTAAAATTGAGTTTTTAACGGTATTTTCAGCATTTGAAAAAATAATGTGTTTCATTGAAATGCAATTTCAAAAAGCTGAAAAGTGAATTTATTAATAGTTTTAGGTGTCTTAAATTGACTTTTTTTAATGAAATTTCAATATTTGTTTTTATATACCAAATATTTCATTAGTTGTGAAAACCTGTTTTAATAAAAAATTTTAACTTCTAAAATTACGCTTTTGCTTAAATTTTAACATTACAAATTTAGAACTCTTAAAAGTACGATTTTTCCTAAATTTCAACATTTGAAATTATTTGGTAAATCTTAAAATTGAGTTTTTAACGGTATTTTCATTATTTGAAAAAATAAGTTTCATGAAATGCAATTTCAAAAAGCCTTGAACAAAGTAGATTAAATAATAGATTTAGGTGTCTTACATGACGTTTTGTAAGAAATTTCAGATAATTGTGTTTTTTATATACCCAAATATTCATGTAGTTGTTGATTACTCTGTTTAATAAAAAATTTATTAAACTTCTGAAATTACGGCTTTTCTTTAAATTTTCACGATTACAAATTTAGAAACTCTTGTAAAAGTACGATTTTTCCTAAATTCAACATTTGAAATTAATTTTGTAAAATCTTAAAAGATAGTTTTTAACGGTATTTTTAGCACTAAAACAAATAATAAATTTGTTTCATTGAAATGCAATTTCAAAAAGCAGAAAAGTAAATTTATTAATAGTTTTTAGGTGTCTTAAATTGACGTTTTTTAATGAAATTTCAATATTTGTTTTTATATACCAAATATTCATTAGTGTGAAAACCTGTTTAATAAAAAATTTAAACTCTAAAATTACGCGCTTTTTCTTAAATTTCACATTACAAATTAGAACTCTTAAAAGTACGATTTTTCCTAAATTTCAACATTTGAAATTATTTGTTAAATCTTAAAATTGAGTTTTTAACGGTATTTTCAGCATTTGAAAAAATAATGTGTTTCATTGAAATGCAATTTCAAAAAGCAGAAAAGTGAATTTATTAATAGTTTTAGGTGTCTTAAATTGACGTTTTTTAATGAAATTTCAATATTTGTTTTTATATACCAAATATTTCATTAGTTGTGAAAACCTGTTTTAATAAAAAATTTTAACTTCTAAAATTACGCTTTTTCTTAAATTTTCACATTACAAATTTAGAACTCTTAAAAGTACGATTTTTCTTAAATTTCAACATTTGAAATTATTTGTTAAATCTTAAAATTGAGTTTTTAACGGTATTTTCAGCATTTGAAAAAATAATGTATTTCATTGACTAGCTTTAAAATTTCAAAAAGCAGAAAAGAGAATTTATTAATTGTTTTAGGTGTCTTAAAATGACGTTTTTTAATGAAATTTCAATATTTGTTTTTATATACCAAATATTTCATTAGTTGTGAAAACCTGTTTTAATAAAAAATTTTAACTTCTAAAATTACGCTATTGCTTAAATTTTCACATTACAAATTTAGAACTCTTAAAAGTACCAAATAAATTTTTCCTAAATTTCAACATTTGAAATTATTTGGTAAATCTTAAAATTGAGTTTTTAACGGTATTTTCAGCATTTGAAAAAATAATGTGTTTCATTGAAATGCAATTTCAAAAAGCAGAAAAGAGAATTTATTAATTGTTTTAGGTGTCTTAAATTGACGTTTTTTAATGAAATTTCAATATTTGTTTTTATATACCAAATATTTCATTAGTTGTAAAAACCTGTTTTAATAAAAAAATTTAACTTCTAAAATTACGCTTTTTCTTAAATTTTCACATTACAAATTTAGAACTCTTAAAAATACGATTTTTCCTAAATTTCAACATTTGAAATTATTTTGTAAATCTTAAAATTGAGTTTTAACGGTATTTTCATCATTTGAAAAAAAAATGTTTCATTGAAATGCAATTCAAAAAGCTGAAAAGTGAATAATTAATAGTTTTAAGGTGTCTTAAATTGACGTTTTTTAATGAAATTTCAATATTTGTTTTTATATACCAAATATTTCATTAGTTGTGAAAACCTGTTTTAATAAAAAATTTAACTTCTAAATTACGCTTTTGCTTAAATTTTCATATTACAAAATTTAGAACTCTTAAAAGTACGAGTTTTGCCTAAAATTTCAAACATTTGAAGATTATTTGTTAAACTTTAAAATGAGTTTTTAACGGTATTTTCAGCATTTAAAAAAATAATGTGTTTCATTGAAATGCAATTTCAAAAAGCAGAAAAGTAAATTTATTAATAGTTTTAGGTGTCTTAAATTGACGTTTTTTAATGAAATTTCAATATGTTTTTATATACCAAATATTTCATTAGTTGTGAAAACCTGTTTTAATAAAAAATTTTAACTTCTAAAATTACGCTTTTTCTTAAATTTTCACATTGAAAATAATGAAATTTCATTATTTGTTTTTACTATAAAATTTCAACATTTGAAATTATTTGGTAAATCTTAAAATTGAGTTTTTAACGGTATTTTCAGCATTTGAAAAAATAATGTGTTTCATTGAAATGCAATTTCAAAAAGCAGAAAAGTGAATTTATTAATAGTTTTAGGTCTTAAATTGACGTTTTTAATTGAAATTTCAATATTTGTTTTTACCAGTATACCAATATTTCTTTAGTTGTGAAAACCTGTTTTAATAAAAAATTTAACTTCTAAAATTACGCTTTTTCTTAAATTTTCACATTACAAATTTAGAACTTTTAAAAGTTACGATTTTTCCTAAAATTTCCACATTGACAAATATTTACGGGGTTTAATTAACAATTGAAGTTTTTAACGGTATATCTCAGCATTTAGAAAAAATAATGTGTTCAGTGAAATGCAATTTCAAAAAGCAGAAAAGAGAATTTATTAATAGTTTTAGGTGTCTTAAATTGACGTTTTTTAATGAAATTTCAATATTTGTTTTTATATACCAAATATTTCATTAGTTGTGAAAACCTGTTTTAATAAAAAATTTTAACTTTCAAAATTACGCTTTTTCTTAAATTTTCACATTACAAATTTAGAACTCTTAAAAGTACGATTTTTCCTAAATTTCAACATTTGAAATTATTTGTTTAATCTTAAAATTGAGTTTTTAACGGTATTTTCAGCATTTGAAAAAATAATGTGTTTCATTGAAATGCAATTTCAAAAAGCAGAAAAGAGAATTGATTAATTGTTTTAGGTCTTAAATTGACGTTTTTAATGAAATTTAATATTTGTTTTTAATATACCAAATATTTCATTAGTTGTGAAAACCTGTTTTAATAAAAAATTTTAACTTCTAAAATTACGCTTTTTCTTAAATTTTCACATTACAAATTTAGAACTCTTAAAAGTACGATTTTTCCTAAATTTCAACATTTGAAATTATTTGGTTAATCATAAAATTGAGTTTTTAACGGTATTTTCAGCATTTGAAAAAATAATGTGTTTCATTGAAATGCAATTTCAAAAAGCAGAAAAGAGAATTTATTAATTGTTTTAGGTGTCTTAAATTGACGTTTTTTAATGAAATTTCAATATTTGTTTTTATATACCAAATATTTCATTAGTTGTGAAAACTTGTTTTAATAAAAAAAATTTAACTTCTAAAATTACGCTTTTTCTTAAATTTTCACATTACAAATTTAGAACACTTAAAAGTACGATTTTTCCTAAATTTCAACATTTGAAATTATTTTATAAATCTTAAAATTGAGTTTTTAACGGTATTTTCAGCATTTGAAAAAATAATGTGTTTCATTGAAATGCAATTTCAAAAAGCAGAAAACGAATTTATTAATAGTTTTAGGTGTCTTAAATTGACGTTTTTTTAATGAAATTTCAATATTTGTTTTTATATACCAAATATTTCATTAGTTTTGATAACCTGTTTTAATAAAAAATTTTAACTTCTAAAATTACGCTTTTTCTTAAATTTTCACATTACAAATTTAGAACTCTTAAAAGTACGATTTTTCCTAAATTTCAACATTTGAAATAATTTGGTAATTCTTAAAATTGAGTTTTTAACGGATTTTAAGAATTTGAAAAATAATGTGTTTCATTAAAATGCAATTTCAAAAAGCAGAAAAGCGAATTTATTAATAGTTTTAGGTGTCTTAAATTGACGTTTTTTAATGAAATTTCAATATTTGTTTTTATATACCAAATATTTCATTAGTTGTGAAAACCTGTTGTAATAAAAAATTTTAACTTCTAAAATTACGCTTTTTCTTAAATTTTCACATTACAAATTTAGAACTCTTAAAAGTACGATTTTTCCTAAATTTCAACATTTGAAATTATTTGGTAATTCTTAAAATTGAGTTTTTAACGGTATTTTCAGCATTTGAAAAAATAATGTGTTTCATTGAAATGCAATTTAAAAAGCAGAAAAGCGAATTTATTAATAGTTTTAGGTGTCTTAAATTGACGTTTTTTAATGAAATTTCAATATTGTTTTTATATACCAAATATTTCATTAGTTGTGAAAACCTGTTTTAATAAAAAATTAACTTCCAAAATTACGCTTTTTCTTAAATTTTCACATTACAAATTTAGAACTCTTAAAAGTACGATTTTTCCTAAATTTCAACATTTGAAATTATTTGGTAAATCTTAAAATTGAGTTTTTAACGGTATTTTCAGCATTTGAAAAAATAATGTGTTTCATTGAAATGCAATTTCAAAAAGCAGAAAAGCGAATT
>JABUQX010068756.1:27500-36478 GCA_015478945.1 Trachelipus rathkii | reverse complement strand
CGTATTATATTATTTAATGAAGTAAGGTTTTAGATAGAAGTGATTTCACAAGCTGTTGAAAATAGTCCAGTTTTGTATTGTTGATGTTTATTGTATGGCATTCGTGTGGAGTATACAAATTATAAAACTATGTCACAGGCGAAAAACTGGGCTTTATTTTAAGTTTGACAAAGCGGGAAACTTATTTTAAAAGAAAAAAATGGATAACAGATTTCCTTAGATTACAAAGTGGATAAACTAAACCGAATGTGCCAAATAATTTTGGGCCGGAAAGTCAAGGAGGATTGTTAGAATTTAGGAGAAGTTTTAAAATCAATTATGACAATTTTAGAGCTGTCATGGAACATGGATTAAGATGCTGAACTCTTCAAAAAACCTCAATCTATTGAAAATCTGTAATCACGAGCAAATAGGTTATAAGTTTAATAGGGATTTTTCAACTTCTATTCTCCTTTACTCTTCCATCGCAGGTCTTTATCATATTGATCCAGATTGTACCAACTCATACGAAAACTGATGCATGCTTTGAAAGATTTTCACGGCAAAGGCAATTAATGAACAATTTTCAAGGGCGTTGTGTAAATTGCACAGAACTGCATTCTGTTTAAAATAAAGAAATGGAGTTATGACAGTGTGCGAGAGCTAATTTAATACGAAAAAGAAAGTAAAGGATTTCAATTCCTATTTATCTTGTTCATTTATTCAAACCAGTTAGAGAGGAAAGATTTCTGAGAAACAGATCCATTAACTACCAACCTTATAAAATGATTCAAGATCGATATCTATTAGACAACTTTACGAATTAGATACATATATATTATTATATTATATACTATATATTAATATAATAATATATATATATATTATATTATATATATATAATAGTATATTAATAGATATATATATATATATATATATATATATATATATAATATATATAATTAAGCAATATTATTATTATATTATTTATTATTATATTATTATTATTATTATATTATTTTTATTATTATTATTATTATTATTATTATTATTATATTATTAATATTATATTATTATTATATATTATTTATATTATTACTAATTATTATTATATTCATATTATTATTCAATTATTATTTTATTATTATATTAATATTATATTATTCATTATTATTTAATATTATTATTATTATTATTAGTATGTATTTATCATTTATTATTATTATTTTATTATCTATTATTATTTATTATTATATTATTTTATTATGTTATTATTATTATTATTTATTATTATTATTTATTATTTTTATTCATATTATATTATGATTTAGTAAGCTGGAATCTATGTAGCACAAACTGATATCTCTGATTGCAGCACTGCACAGGACCAAAAAATGACGTGGGCTCATAAAAAAATGTCCTAATTTGACCTGAACTCTGAAATTAATTTATCGATAACTTACTTTGCGAAAGGATGTGATCTGGAAATTAATACATTTAGTGTACGAATGTCAGAAATTTGAAAATAAAAAAGCTAAATGTTTTTTGTCACTAAACATAAGGAGTGTAGAAAAACTTTAGATGAATTATTTTGTCCTTTAAGAATTTTGAGGACCTTTTGATTTTCTATTCATAATTTTGACTTGGAAACGTTGGCTTCACGAGTGACTTTGCCAACTTGGGCTTTACTATACCTAACTACTTGTCCTATCATATTTATAGAGATAATTACGGAGGTGATATTCTAGAGACGTATAGAAATAACCTGCAAATGCACTTATGCGAGAGACTGGGTATTGTAAATAAGCGTTTGAGTCTTTATCTTTGAATTGATGTAACAGGGATATATTTGATTTGGTTGGAATTTACAGCAAGAATTCGGAAGTCTGTTGATTTTACTGGACATACTTTCTTCCATCTATTTCTGATAAGTTTAAGCTTTTTGCAATAAAATATACTTATGTGAGACTTCAATGTGGACTCTGCTTGGCTGACATAAATATCATGCCGCTAGGGAGATTCGAAACTAATTTCTCTTCAGAAAAATCTTTCAATCAGCTGTATTTTTCATGTTCCCACTCGTTCCTGTAGCAGAGTCTTAGCTACATTACTGGATCACATATTGACTAATGTACCTTATAATGTTCCAGAATTTCTTGTTTGAAGTGCCTCACTGGGTCTGAGCATTATCCACATGTCTCTGTGACAATGCGAGTAAGACGAAGGTCTCCAGAAAAAACCGTAAGGATCAGGGAATATTACAGGAACGACAGTTAATACTTTAAAGAGAAAAGTAGTGTCCTTGGGGGATAGTGTTTTGGAGGGTTTAGATACTGGAAACATTTACGAAGAGTTTGCTTGATTTGTGATGCGGTTGGAGGATTTGATTGCCGAGGTCTTCCCCATTTTTGACAAAAAGATCAACCAAAGATCGTTGAAAAGGTCCGTGGGATTACCAAGTAAGTATGTGCTGTTTGCTGCATTAGAAAAAACAAACCTTATTTTAAGCTCATAAAATGGAATTCAATATCCTTCGGACATACTCCAGGGACTATTCAGAAATCTTCTATACTTCTGCATTCGAGACTTCTTCAAGGAACCAATATTAATCAGAGAAGAATTGATGATCAAAGAACGGATCACGCTAATTGGAGAGTTACAATGGTATTTTAAGGAGGAAATGAAGAAAGTCGGAATTGATTGTGATAATTAAAGTATGGGGGAAATTTTTTTTAATAAGGGGGGGGGGGGGCGATATTTGCAGGATCTCTTTTAATGATACGTTTTCTGAACGTTCCTCAAGTTGGAGAATACTTGCAGATTCCTAACATTTTTTTTTTTTTTTTTTTACAGACATCACCACCGCTCACGGCCAAAGCCCTATTCAAGGAGGGGTGTAAAAATCAACAAAAATTCAACTAAACGCAAATCACGCCAGATGAGCACAGACGCGGCTTTAAAGTGAGGGAGATTAAATGAGTAGGAAACACAGAAGATGGAGAGAATTCCACAGAACAGAGGTGGCAGGAAAGAAGGAGGCGACCACAGCGAACGTAGTCTTGGAGTTGCTATATCAACACAAAAATTCATGTGCCGATGACAGCCACCCTGATGCTACGATGGGCGTCTTAAGACGTGGCACGCGAGTGAGAAAGCTCCCTCGAAGCACTTGCCGCTACCGGTACCTATAGAAAAGAGATTAAAGCACCACATTCGCGCCGCAAAGATAAGAGGGTCAAGTGAACTAGAAAGAAAACGACAGTTTATAAGGATCTTTTTCCTTTGACTCGGACCCTGATCAGAAGCGCGGCGTGTGAAACCTGAGCCCCCCCAGATATGAGTAGCCCAGTTACTCCATACAAGGCGGAATGAGGCCCTTGTATAATGGAGTAAACTGTGGAGAGAAAAAAAGTCTCGCAGTTTCTAAACAGAACTCCCAGGTTTCTTTTGAGGCCGCCTTGCAACCGTTCTGTGATGTGAGTGTTAGCCAAGACATTTGTGTTTTGTTTATGTTAAGGCCAAGGCATGTTATTAATTGTCAACAGGAGAGACGAGAGAAACCGCGTCGAAAGAATAGGAAAGTTAGGAAGGGTCTTAGAGAGGGAGATTTGAAGAAGTGGAGTTTTTAAAGAATTTTCACAAGGTTAGGACGACCCCACCCGGAAATTTTATTCAGATTCAGCGAGAATAGAATCGGAAGATTAAGACAGAGAGGGCAATTCTAGAAGTAAAAGACTGAGCAGCAGAATTGAATGAGTTGAAGAGATGAAGGCGGTCGAGTCATGCGGCATATGAAGTGATAGGTATAGATGTGCAGGTTGAAAGATCATTAATGAAACAAGTAAGAATAAATTTAGGGAGATAAGACAGAACCGAGTGAACAGCACTATTGACAGAAAAAGGAAAGAAGACGTCGGCCATCGAACAACAGCCGATAGTCTGAAGCGATTTTGAAAGGAAAACTAGACATAAGTAAAGCAAAGAGAAGAGGGAAACCCAAAGAGGGGAGCTTGGAGAGCAGTGACGCGTGCCCAATACCCGAGTCAAATGCTTTGCGAAAATGCTTCAGGCGCCACCACGCAAGTCTCCCTCTAGTTCCTAAGGCGGAAAACCATAAATCGGTAAATAGGAAAGTATATCACCAAGTAGACCTCGAAACGCCGAAAAGCCTCTGAGCATCGAAAGAAGAGATTGACGATTCAGTATGGTCTAGAAGTGGAAGTTTGAGAAGGGTGTCAAAGATCTTAGATTAGATACAGGTGAGAGCTACTAGCGATAGTTCAGAAGGATCAGAGCGGCCTTCCTTTTTTCGGAATAGTTGACATGTGCGTGCGTTCCAACACTGAGGGAAGTTGTTAGTATTGAGAACATAGAGAATTATAGGATTGACGAGGAGGGCCAGCTCGAAGCACACCCTCAAAACTCGGGGGGGAATGCCATCCGGGCCCCGCGCCTTCCTAACGTATAGATCTCACGAGCCCATGCACCCGATCAAATGTAATCAAGGCAAAGACAGTAGGACACCTGAGAGAGAAGGTGGAGGACGGAGAATGCCAGCAATCGATCCAGGGATTGAGTTAGAGGAAATGGGAGGCCGAAAGACGGATTGGCCTTTCAGTTAGGCGATGTTAGCACAGAGCCATCAGATCGAATAAGAGGAGGAAAGGTAGATTTACGAGTTTTTAGCAGATGTTATTTGGCAAAGAGGCGAAGATTAATCAGTAGGAAGAGACCACGGAGGTTTAGCGCACTTTCGTTTTATGAAAGCCCGCTGTTTGCTCGATTCGAAGATCATCCCTGCAACGGATTTTCTAGTGAATGAAAAATTAAGCTGAGAGGATAGGAAACGAAATTTTTCCGACCCCGATAAGCGCTGTTCTTTTTTTCTTGGGGGCCCCTTTGGGGGGAATGGCAAAGAACAGGGCGACGATCGAACCATGGATTATGAGGAGAGAAAAGATTTAGTCGAAGAAGGAATAACCTGCTCATCCCATCAACGATTACAGCTCCCACCTCAGTGGCAGAAGCCGAAGCGTCATCAGATGTCAAAGCAGTCATTCCAATTGAAGTTAGCGTAGAAGCGACGCAAGCCCCCCCCAATCGGCCCGACAAAGTGCCAGAAAAAACGATAGGGCGGATGTAGCTGTTGGAAGAGAAAAAAAGTATTTAAAGTTAAGAATATAAGGTTGTGGCAGATTTACCAATAGGAAGCGAAGGTAGGTGTATTTATAGAAAGAGGGACTAGTAGTGAAACAATAGTCAAGTGTGTTCAAGAATTGGTTAGGACGATTCCGGATATGTGTGTTAGTTCTTTGCATTAAGTTGCTCAGACTCGTTAAGAATGGCTGAATGAATTCGGCCTCCTCCCCACTAAATCAGTATGAAGGACCCCAACCAATCAGTGTTGTGTACATTTGAATTCCCCTAAATAGAGGACCTCGATATTTGGATGAGAAGAATAAACAGTCTGGTGGAGAGGGTGGTAAGAATGCAAAGAAACGATACTAATACTTTCGAAAATGAGATATATACTTCTCCACAAAACTCGTTCTTACATTTATGCCTTTACTCCGGCTGAGATTCAGGGGAAATCATAAAATAAATAAAATAGATTAAAAAACTCCATATCTCCGCTCTTCCTGGCTAGAATTTAAAGATGGTTTTCTGGTGAACTGGGGGAATTCTCTCTGTACTATTTTGACAAGAAGTGCATATCAAATGGAATATGTCCTGGAATGTAAAGATAACGCCGAGTGTGCGTACTCTCAAATCTGGGAGAGTCGTTATACACTGTTCGGAAACATTCAGACCTATTTCAATCCTGTTCAACAAACTAGAGGTATTTGAGAAGCTTAGTATATAAACGGATTACATTTTACTTTATTAGAAAATTCCTTTATCTGCTTCTCAATTAATTTGGTATTTTGTGAAGGGACGGGGATTCAAGATGGAGCTTTTGCAACGTCAGTTGAGCTTGTCTTCGGAAAGGAACACCCCGTTTGCCCCATTTCTGGAGTATCCAAAGCATTCGACACAATTGACACAAATACACTAATTGATCCAAAATTAGAAAAGATATGAGTATTAGGGGTGTTTGCTTGACTTCATTAAGTCTTACTTCAATAACAGGAGACAATATGTCCAAGTGAATGGTCTGCAATTGGGTCTTAGAGTGGTGGAGGCGGGTGTGCCCCAGGGATCGTGCCTGGGATCTTTATTTTTCATAATATATATTAATGATCTGGTGAGAACTATTTTCAATGTAAAACTGTCATTGATAATGCACGGTGACACAGTTATTATCTTGTCGGGCAGAATATTGGATTTATAATTCAGAATTATCAATCGACGAGCTTGCAAAAAAATTGCAGATGACTGCGCTAATAAATTGTCTTTCATTTTGTAAGAAACGAAAAGGCTATGACTCTTCTCCAGCTCTCTCCTAATGTCAAGAAGAGCTAACCTTCATGTTAAATGTACTGAAATTAGATATTGTAACATCTATCAATATATCTAGGCAATATTTTACAACAAGATTTAAAATTTGATGCAAAAATATATCACTACCTATGTAATGGAGATTAATAGAAACAAAATGGTATTCTATTTTGCACTGAGAAATATAGTTTCCACTCAAGGTAATGACTACTCTTTGCTATCTTTTATTATCCATTCGCTGAACCTACAATTCTGTTGTCTTGGGCTGGCATTCAACTGATATGCTTTGAGGGGACCATACTGCTGCACAGAATAGATCGTGCTGAGAAATATTTAGCTTCCGAATTATATTGTTCATACAGGCTGAAATGCTTTGCAGGAGCAAGTACATCGCCTCTCGCCATTTGTACAGGTTTAGCTTCGCCTCTTCATGCATTCCCAATTGCTGGAGATGAAGTCGCAGCTGATTTTATAAATTATTTGGGGACAGCTAAATTTGGCCACACAATTATAATACTCTAATTTGAATATTTTGAGGCAGTCTTCCTCGAGGACTGATGGGCTACATCAAAAGTTTCATGTATTAATAAGGCATTTTGGTTGTGGGACTCTGCACGTCATTCTTAGAGAGAGAAAAGTACAAAAAACTGTTGGTTTTTAATAAATTGCTACTGGGAATTTGTTGGCATTTAAAGATTGTTGATTATAACAGGATTATTATTATTATATTTTAATTACTCCCCTATGTGAATGGCAAAATTCAAATGTAACCATTGTACTTGATGTCAATTAAATTGTAGTTAAAGCTTGGTTCTCCTGTCACTAACTTAATAAATGTGTTATTATTATTATTATTATTATTATTATATTATTATATTTATTATTATTAGTATTATATTATTATTCATTGATTATTATTATTATTATTCATTATTATATTGATTATATTATATTATTATTATTATTAATTTTATTCTACTTATTATATTATTAATATTATTATTCTAATTTATTATTATTATATTTAATTATATTATAACTATTAATAAATGGTGTTATTATTATTATTATTATTTATTATTATTATTATTATTATTATTATTATTATTATTATTATTATTATTATTATTATTATTATTATTATTATTATTATTATTATTATTATTATTTTGGTAAAAGATAAATTTTCGCTTTATTTCAATTTACTTTTCAAAATATTTCCATTGACAATTATAATCTTTGGAGGTCGGTGAAGACCAATTGGCTATTTCGGCCCACTTGTGTATAAAAAGCTCTTTTAATATCAACAAACTACTACTACTAATACTACTACTACTACTACTACTACTACTACTACTACTACTACTACTACTACTACTACTACTACTACTACGGAATAAAATGACTGCTAAATTAAATATCCCTCTTGTCATCTTATTAATTGAATGTCGCTTTGTTTAAACAACTTTTTTTTTTAAAACCATCATTTTGTTTATTAAAATTGTTCTTTTATTTTGTTTCTTTGAGTTATTTGCCTTTTTTAAATTTTTAATTGAAAAATATTTTAAATGAGGGCAAATAGATTAAAAAACACCTAATTATATATATATTATATATATATATATATATTATATAATATATATATATAGATGTAATAGTCTAAACTTATATGTTTATAAATTATTTATATATAATATTATTATAATTATATATATAATATATATAATAATATATATAAATATATATATTATAATATATATTATATATATATATAATATATATATATATATTTATAATAATAGTATATATATTATATATTTATACTAATATAATATATGGATGGAGCTTGTTCGTCGCGTATTTCAGGAGAGGACACTGCGTATCGGCATTGAAAAACTCTCATTCTCCTTACTCTTACTAATTTTCATTCTGCTCGGAATCGTTGCAGGGATACTATTCGACAGGCTAAGCGCACTTTCACTAAAAGAAAGTGGAACAACCTGCTTGGTTCTCCTACAGATAAAAATTTCTGCCCCTTGCCAAAAACATCTCTAAACAACTTTGTAAATCTGCCTTTCCTCCTTATTCGCCTTGACGGTTCTGTTGCTAACTCTCCTTCTGAAAAGACCAAACTCTTCGGCCTCCTTTTTTCATCTAATTTCTACCCTGAGACGATTCTGGAATTCCCTACCTCTACTCACTTCTCCTCTCAGGTTCCCATGTCTTGACTGTAATTGGCACATGATCGTGTGATTAGGATCTGAGATCTGTGAACGCCAGGAAGGCTAGTGGCCGGATGGCATTCCTCCCGTTGTTTTGAGGGAGTGTGCTTCTGATCTGGCGCCTGTCCTCGTTCAAGAGAAACAACATGTCTTAATATAATACGTTTTTTTGTAAGACCTTAGGAAGCGCGCATATGTTTAACCGATCCCGAAAAAGGTAGCCCTCTGATCCTTCAAACTATCGCCCATAGCTCTCATTTGTATTCTAGTCTAAAATCTTTGAACTTTTCTTAACTTTCATTTCCTGGATCATCTGGAGTTCTGAGTCTCATTCTTCTT
>JABUQX010068756.1:0-22500 GCA_015478945.1 Trachelipus rathkii | reverse complement strand
GCATAAATCAGTAAATCAGTTAAATCAAACCACCTCCCCTACCCTCCGCCCCAGCCTCCCACCATGCCTATATTATTGATCTATTGTTTTATTCACTTTCGATATCAATTTTGGATAAACATAAACATAAAATCAAGTTCCTTATACACTAACCAACGAATATATGCTAACGTAACAAAAGTTTTCACATTAATTAAAGCTAACATAGCATTCACCTTGAACTAAGAATAAATGTACAAAGACAACCTACACACCTTATGGCATGACTAAAAACTGATAACGATTAACACAAGTTCCACACTTACATCAGTAAAGTAGCAAACATATCATACAAAAACGTAAACTATTCACACTTTGTCAAGCAATCTCTAACATATGCAAATGTAACTTTACCTTTTAAACATGGATTGAATATTAACAAAAATTTAATCATAACTTCTCCAATTATTCCTAAAGACAAACTAATATATGCCAAGCCTAACAAAGCTTTTTACAATTACGATATAATATTACAAAAAATTTATCATAATCTTATCTAACTATTTCAAATTTCAACGAATAAAATTGTTAAACATAACAAGTTATAAAAACAGAAAACATAAATAAGGTTCTTTGAATAAAATATAAGTTAAAGTGTAAATTAGTTTACTGATCCTAAAAGCAGTAAAATCAGTAATCAGTAAATCAACCAACCACCCCACCCTCCCCACCCTTCCATGATTTCTATGATCTATTGATTCAGGTTACATTTCGAGTTTCATTTCGGAAAAACATAGCATTAAATAAGTATTGTATATACTAACCAACCGAATGTATGCTACGTAATAAAGTTTCACATTAAGAAAGCTAGCATATAGCATCACCTGAACTAAAAATATAAAGTACAACGACAAACCTAACACGACCTTACGCACGAAATACACTACTAACATACAAAGTTCCCATTTTAACAACAGTAAGAGTAGCGTAACTCAGCGATACAAAACGTAGTTCCTTTCACACTTTGCAGGCAATAATCTCTACATATTCAATGTTAATTTCTACATAACATTGGTAATATTTAACAAAATTTATCATTAAACCCTGTCTAATTATCATACTGACCAACACATGTTATGGCTAACGTAAACAAAGTTTTTACATTAACATAGTATATTTAACAAAGAATTCATCATATAAACTTACCTAACTATCATAATCCCAACACGAATAATTGAAAACATAAAGGCAAAGTTTTTATCCAAACATAACATAAAAGATTAATAAAGTTTTAATCCAACATAACATAAGATAAGTTTCTTTGAATAAAGATCATCATAGTAAATGTGAATAGTGTACTGATTTTAAAGCAGTGAATCAATAAATCAGGTAAATCAAACCACCCGCCCCTCCACCCCCTCCCTTACCCACCCAGTTCCATGATCTATTATTCAACATTCATATTTGGAGATCATTTGGATAAACATAACATAAAAATAAGTTCATTTATATTAAAACCACGAATATATGCTAACTAGAGGTTTTGTAGCGGAATCCGCATCCGCATCATTTTGTCTCTATCCGCTATCCGCATCGCATCCGCATTGGATACTTTTTGCGATAGCGGATGGTATTTATTTATGAATTAAGTATTTAAAAATGTTCTCACCTTTCTGTAACGCAAGATGTTCACTCGTTGGAATAGTAGTTATACATGCTTGAGAGGATGGGGAGAATATAAATGAAAACTGTTCTTCCTTATGCTTAGCACAAACAACCTCCACAGGTATGATTAATACGATTTTAGGTAATATGTATTACTTCTTCTTAACAATCATTAGTAGAGGTAAACTAAACTATTAGCTCAGAGAATTCTCTGATTTGTCAAACGGGATTCCTCTAGTTGCAACGATGGAAAGCTGTTCTAAATACTGCTATTTAAAGTAAGGGACTTTCAAGTGAACAGGAAAACACCATGCTGGAGATAGATAAATAGATTTTCAAAATCTACAAAACGATTACGCATCTGCAATAGTAACTTTCTGGATCCTAGAACAAAAAGCCAAATTTTTGAACCACGTATGTTACAGACGGGTTAAAATTTATTTCAGTATGCCATGGATGAAGACGCTGCTAAAGAGGAAATTTCCCAGCCAATAAAAGGAATAAGATTACAGAAAACAGACAGCACATTTACCATCTGTTGCGAAAATCAATTGCTCGAATTTCATAAGCATTCTTTGACTTCATTTCGCGATGAAGGATTTTTCAGAGGGTGTCAAGGACACTCTGGACAATTGGATCGTAGATCATCAAAAAGCGGAAGAACTCTTGGAATCGTGTAAAGCATCCATTGGTATTGATGGCTGATAATTGGTGAAAAAGTTTCCACATATTGCAGAACTCGCAGGAATACTTAGGCATGCCTTTCAACGAGTGTAGCTAGTGAGCGTCTTTTCAGCTTGCAGATCTCATTTTACCGAAGAAAAGATGAAGCAAGAATCTTCTTTGAAAGGGCTTAGAAGCTTAGTTTTTTGACATATGTTGAGAATATAATTAAGTATTTTATATATATTAACTGTTTCCGAAATTGGGTGGAGGCTGGTGAAAGAGGATTGACGGGGTGTAAAAAAGTTGGGGTCCAACGGCCCGCCAATCTTGGTAACCACACGTATAATATATATATATAATATATATATAATTATATATATATATATATATATATATATATATATATATATATATTATATAATATATATATTATATTATATATTATATTTATATGAATACTGTGGCTAAGACGCTAAAAACTTAAATCCGCTATCCCGCATCCGCAATCCGCGGATACTGATTTTTACTATCCGCATCCGCGGAAAGTGAAAAATCACCCCGCATAACCGTCTAATGCTAACGTAACAAGTTTAACATCAATTAAAGCTAACATTTGCGTAACCTGAACTAAGATATAATGTACAACGACCAAACCTAACATACCATTTACGCTCAAATAAGCACAGCCAAACATTATCAAGTTCCATTACTTAACAACAGTAAAGCTAACTTAACGATGCCTTACAGAAACGTAAACCTGTTCACACTTTTGCAAACGTATCTGTACATATCATTGTTTTATTACCTTAACATTGTAATAATTTAACAAAAATTTTCCATACCTTGACCCTAATTATCGATACAGATCCAACCGAAATATTAGGCTTAAGTGTCAAAGTTTCACATCAATAAGCTAACATATCATATCCTGAACTAAGAATATAAGATACAACGACAAACCTACCAATACCTTCACGTATGAATAATCTGCTAACATTCACAAAAGTTCCCTACTTATCAAGGTAAAGCTAACAGAACATGCAAAACTCAATGATATCCCCACTTTTCCAACATATCTGCACAGCTAAAGCAGTATTATCTACCAAAATTCCTTAATAAAGTGACCAATCTGTTCAAAGATATCAGCATCTAACTATGAATGACACTACCTTCTAAAAGTGTCACTTCATATCAAATATAATACATCATTTTAACTATCCAATAAACGTAGATATTAGCAAAATTCTCGGGGCCAAATTAACATTATCTCAGCAAAAACTATACCTTATGCCACGTTTCTTAAACACATCACGCTACGTGTACACGTTGATATCTTGCGACAACTTATCATTTCTCTAGGTGATCAGGGGATAATTCATGCTTGCGATAGGAAAGTTCGACATGCTGTAACAGAAGGAAATTAAACATATACTTGCATATCAAACGTTTTCAATGGCGAACAACCTAACAATAGATATTAAATTTGACCTCACGAATAAGACATTAACATCGAGCATATGAATAACGTTCTCAAACCTATCCCCTCAATACACAGCAGAAACTCAACCTATCCTGCTTTTTCAAGTCATATCATCAGCAGATTAAGGCACCAATTATCTAACAAGAATTCTTTAACAAATGTTCCAAACTATCAAAGATGACCAGCATCTGAACTTATGAATTGATATACATTCATCAAAAGTGTCTGCGCATATCAAATAACAATCATCTTTGAACTCATGAATAAGGTGGACATTAGCAAATTCTCGTCAAGCATCATAAATAAAGCAACAATAACATCAACAGAATAAAACGTAAACATAATATTTCCTGAACTAAAAACATTTAGTACCATAACATACCTGACAAACATTAAGCGTGAATAAACTGCCGACATTTAACAAAGTATACCAATCTCAAGCTTTACTATATTTTACAAACGGTAGGTTTGGCAATACACGCATCATACGCATATATAAATATCAGTGCAATAATATTGAAGGGAGGACTAAACTTAAAATAATCTTTATAATTTTTCAGAATATTAGTAATAATAATTAAGAAACATTCTATAAAATACAAGGTAGACAGGGCAAAAACGTTGGGCAGATTTATTTTGTTATATGTGTGGATATTATTTTAGTTCCTACCCAGAAACATTTACCACCAAAACTTGTTAAAGGAACCCAAGTATTGATAGCGAAACAGGGCTCTACTTTGGTATGCTATTGGTGCATAAGATAAAAGCACTGGACAACCTTATTAGTATGTAGAAGTTGGTAAACAACCTAGAAGGAGGTTAGAGTAACAAGAAAATCAATGCCTTTGGCTATTCAGAATATGGCGAGAGTCAACGAAACACTATTGATGACTGCTACTTCTGCATTGTGGATATTACAAAATATTGAAAAGGTAAAGAAAGGCAATCTCTTCCATACCCAGATATTCCCTTATCCAGAGCCCCAGATGTTCTCATAATGAAACTACCATATAAAATTGTCATCCACCCCTTCCTGTAAGTAAAAATTGTCTTATGAAAATCCATGAGCGTAATAAAAGGAAAAACGTATGTTTCTACAAATATATGCAGCAGCTTCTTACATAAATATATATATATATTATATTATATTATATATAATATATATATATATATATATATATATTATATATATTATATATATTATTATATATATATATATATACTATATATTTATATATATATTAATAACATATATATATATATATATTATGATATATATTATGATATATAATATATATATATATTATTATATATATATATTACTATAATATATATATATATATATATATAATTATATAATATATATAATATATATTATAATAATATATATATATATATATATATATATATATAATATATATATAATATAGATATATATATATAAGCTTTGTTTTCCTCTTTCTTTCTTGGAAGGATCGATAACTCATCTGAAACATGCTTAAAATATGCTAAATCGCTTGAAATGAAGGAAAAATTAGCTTGATAATGATTGCCTGTGTGCATTTCGTAATGTGGTTCAGGGATTTTTAAAATTGTAAAGATCTAAATTACAAAACAGCTGATAAAAGGCTCATGCATTGTTATAAAAAAAAGGTTCCGTATGTCAGAAAGGAATGCGTTACTTACACTCGCATTGGAACTTTTCGAGAAATTAAGGGATGTAAGTGTAAGAACATGGTAAAAGATTGCTCACCAGATATTCAGACAATGGAAAGGCGATACCAGGGACGTTGGGATAGTGCCATGATGGCTGATTATATGTGATTTTTCGATAAGAGAAACTATCATCTTTTGAATGGATTATGGACTACACAAAGCATTTTTAAATGTAAAGTAAGCATGTTTTTGGCATATTAAAGCATCGACTTATATTTTGGGGTTATTAGAATGTATCTTATCAAGTAAAAAGTCTTCTTTAAGTTTCTGTTCGTAAATTTGAACCTTCAATAAAAAATTGTAATAAGTACCTTACAGGTGTAGGCTCGATTAACAAACCTTAAAAATGCCAAAACTAAAATATTGCAATAACTCTCAAAGTATCGATGATAGAAAAAAATGAAGGTCATTTCTGTGTTCAGCGTCAAAAATTATGATTCAATAAAAAAAATAAAAACAAAATTTTTTTTTGTGTTACATAGTGTAATCTTAGTACCAACGTGGAGGACAGTGAGTTAAGCGTTAGATCTAAATTTAATATTTCGAAATTAGACTATGTAGTTATTCACTAGGATTTTAAAATGCTCCCTGATATTACAGGAAAAAGGTTAGCTGATCGACTCCCAGTGATAGCAACAGCTTTCAAAGTAGAACAACTTCTAGGAGTTCCAGAACTTTCATCAGGAACAGGTAAAGAAATATCACCAGCTGCATATGATACACTACAGGAATGGTCACTACTGGACACTGTTCAAGTTTTTGATTTTGAAACAACTGCCACTGATACAGGGAGGCTAAACTGCGCATGTTATCTTCGCGAACAGAGACTAAACCGTGAAATCATGTTTTTGTTTGTCGACACCATATTTGTGAAATTGTATTGCAGGGAATTTTCAGTAAAGTGCAACTTTCACCTACCAAAGGGCCAGAGAACCCTTTATTTAAAAGATTTAAGAAAGAAAAAAACTTGGAGCAATAGTAACAAGACACAATATTTGACACGAGAGGGAGATACAGAGGTAAGAACAATATTAAAAGATGATGTAAATGAGATCTTACATTGTGCCCAAAAAGTAGAAATGTAATGAGGATCAACCTCGTCCGAAGCGTTCATCAGAGAATTTTGTAACTAGCAATAGAATTCTTGAGGATAATGTCCCAGTCACGCGAAGAATACATTTCCGGCAACAGGAGCATATCAATTAGGGAGAAGATGGATGAGAAAAGCAATGTATTACTTAAAAAGTATAGTACAGTTTTAGAGACGACATTTAAGATTAACGACAACAGGGAGGGAGAAAAGCCCACTAAACCGGAATATTGTGGCTTTGACGATATAATCAAACAGAAATGCTATGTTGAAAGTCCTCATGGTTTTCTACGTACAAAGATGTCAATTTGAAGGCTCCCATGAATATGACCCATTGTTTAAATTTTCTCTAAAAACAAATGGTTCGAATTTAACAAAAAAACGCCCTACCGATAAAAGTCTATTGAGCTGAAGAAGCCGATTCGGCTTCCAGGTCATTTTACTGTTAGTTAAGGTGAGGCTTGTGAGCCTTTTCCAGATATCAGTGCATGCACAAGGCAAGAAACACGGATGGACATGAGAAGAAGTGGTGCAGGATATTAATGACACACAAACGCACCACCGTCACAAAACTATCTGAAGACCCAGCTGGGAATCCAGAACCATCAAGGTCCAAAGGAAAAGAAAGAAATAGAATTGTTTATCAAAAGAAGATGATTGGAACTATTTCATAAATTAAAATCTTCCTATTTAGATTGTTACTTAGCACAGGTCGCCAGAATATATTTTTGCAGCAGTTTGGCTTCTCAAGAATTCCTATAAACTGATCCTGTTGATTGGAAAGATTCCAAGAAAGATAACATGAAAAGGAAGAGAAGTTGTTAGAACTTCATCTCAAGGGTTGGTACAATGACACAGCAGTAAGGAATTAAAAAGATTATGGAATTTTGAACGACACATTACGGAAAACGAAGAACAAACACAATTTGTTTTAACAATAAACTAGATAATAATAATTATAAAATCTATAATTCGTGTCTATCTTTGCCTAAACCTATCTTAATATTTCATAGAGTTTATATGTTTTTTAAATTAAATCGAACTTTTAAATATAATTCTGTTTGCAGTTTGGAACGTAATACGTAAACGTAAATAGCGTTTCTTCTTTTTACTTTAAGGTTGTGCAAGCGACTATCGAAAAACATACAGGGACCATACTCGTGACTATACTGAAAATGGAAAAATAGTAGGTTTTCTTATTCTCCCGATTGATATTGTAAGTGTGTGCCACGAATTACACAATTCCATACTCTACTTAAATTAAAAATAATGATGTACATTTCTGTATCTGTCTTTGCCGATATGTTAAGCATGGTTAGAAATCTTGTTGATGGGTCTTCTGTAACCATGTTAATTATTTCATTTTCAATCTCAAAAATATGCCTTCCTTTTCTCCGAGGATATAGGTTGTTTTAACATGTAATGGAATAAGTCTACCGGGTCCTGCCTTTTATTCTCGACGGGATAAAAAAAAAACAAGGGCCTGCTGATATAAGTATATATATATTATATTATAGTATATACTACAGTGTATATATACTAATATATATATATATATAGTACTATATATATATATTATAGGATATATATACTATATAGTATATATATAACGGTATATACGTAGTATGTTATATACTATTATATACTGATATATATATATATTATATTAGTAGTACTTTATGAAGCACGCGTCGCCCGCTCGTTTTTCTCGAAGACGTTTAGATATTCATATGAAACTTCGGATATAGTTATTTGGGTGTAAACTGTCACAGAGGCGAAGGTTTCAGAGTGCTAGGTTTGATTATAGGGGGTACCTCCCCCCGAAGAGCGAAGGTGAATATGTCACTTACGCCCTTTGCATGCTTCCAAGTCCCGAGCGAAGATTAGGCCTAACGCGAGCTGCTGGTTGATTGACCGACAGACCGACGGGCCCGTCGCATGGATTCGGTTTTTACGCGCGTGAGAGCACACACACCACACACACACCACACACACACACACACAACACCGCACACACACACACAACACACACACACCACACACAACACCACACCACACACACACAATATTATGTATATATACATTATATATATAATATTACTAATATTATATATATATATATATATATATATATATTATATATATAATCTATAATATTATATATATATATATATATAGTATATTATCACCGTATATTGCACCACGCACCGCACTGCACCGTCCTCTATGTGACTAGTACTACTACTACTACAGGTTAGGCTTATCGCGTATCAAGCTAAAATTTGGTGGGGCTCCAGTATGATGACGTAATCTCGTCCGAGAACCCAGATTACGTCCCGTGCGTCCCCTGTTTAGGGAAGACCGCCGCCCCCCTGAAAATCGAGAATAGTCCGTAAGCGAAGGCTTGAAATTGCGATGAGCAGATTCGGTTTAGTCGGATTTTTCTAGAAAGACTTGGCTTTAGGAATCAGAGGGGTAGCATCGGCACCGGTGTGGCTCCGGTGCGGTGCTGAGTAGTAAACATTCGTTTAAAATACAGTATTTGTATCTTTATATATGTTATCGAACCCATAAGATCTCGAATTATGATGGTATTCCAAGATCGTGAGGGTGTCGGGGACCACCCAGAGGCGGTTGGTCCCTTCGTAGAGATTTGGAATGAAATACAGTAAGAAGAAGTGGAGAAAGAGTTTATTTCGGAATCAGAGAAAGGAATAAGTCGGTGAAGGAGTCTGAGTTAGAGGAGTCAGATCAGTACCGGCACCGGTTGCTGGGTCCGGTGCGTTTGAGTTAATAAAAATTCGGATAAGCAACATGTTGATGTTCTTATAAGTTGATCGGGTTTGTAGATTTCGAAAATGAGGGTTGTAAAGGAAACATCAAGAAAAAGAAAAAATGAAAGAAATAAAAAATATTAAATAAATAAGATAAAATTCTTATTCTTATTTATGTTTATTAACTCTACAAATTAGCGTTTTTACATAATTCTAAAGCAGTAAATCAGTAATCAGTAAATCAAAACCGCCCACTCTGGCCTCCTCCTATCTAATTCGATCTATTGATCTATGATCTAGTTGAATCTATTGACTCAAGTCAGTAATTTTTTTTACTTAAATGTCATGTGTTTACATACCCTAAGCGTAAATTCAGTGAAATCAGTGAAAATCAAACTGCCATCCCCACCCCTTCCGTGATCTATCAACTCTCTTTACCCTATGTGATCTATTGATCTATTGATCTATTGATCGAGTTGGTTCTATTGATTCAAGTCATATTTTTTACCGAAATTATTGCCTCGTTTTACATACACTAAAGCAGTAAATCAGGTAAATCAGTAAATCAGTAATCAAGACCACCATCCAGCCACCTTCCTGTCCATTCCGTGATCTATTGATCTATTGACTCTATTGATGTATTGATCTATGATTCAAGTCATATTTTTTACTAAAATTGCTACATGTTTTACATACCCTAACAGTAAATCAGTAAATTCAACTACCCTTCTGCATCCACCCTCCTACCATCCGTGATCTATTGATTCAAGTCACCTTTCGAGTATCATTTTGGATAAACATAAACATAAAAACAAAAATTTATACACTGATCATCAACGAATATATTGTAACGTAACATAAGTTTTCACATTAATAAGTTCACATACATATCAGTCCCGGTCAAGGAATATAATGTATAACCAACAAACCGTAACAACCACTTAAACACGAACATAAACGTTAAAAAATTAACAATGTCCCAACCTAAACAATAGTAAAGTAACAACATAGCATACAAAAACGTAGCCTATTCACCACTTTGTCAATTCATATCTCTTAACATAACAATGTTAATTTTAGACTAACATTGGTGAATATTTACAAAAATTTATCCTATAATAAAGGACTAGATTTTAGTACTGAATAACGAATATATGTTAAACGTAACAAAGTTTTCACATTAATAAAGCTTACATAGCATCATCTGAACTATGAATATAATGCACAAAGACCAAACCTGACACACCTAAACATGAATAAACTGTTAACGTCAACAAAGTTTCACTTAACAACATTAAAAGTAACTAACATAGCATTCAAAGACGTAACCTATTCATCATTGAAAACAGCCATGTTCTTTAACACAACAATGTTAATTTTATATTAACTGTAATATTTAACAAAGATTTATTCTTAATACCGATTATCAAGCTGATCAACGAATATAGCTCTAACGTAATAAGAGTTTCCACAATCAATAAAGCCTAAACAGTAGAAACCTGAACTAATAAAATAAGGTACAATGACAGCCTAACACAACTTACACATGAATGAAACTGTTAACATTAACAAAGCAAATAATTGACAATAGTAAAAAGTTTATGCCGAACATTAACATAAAAAAATAACAAAGTTTTTCCAAACATAACATAAGAATACAGTTATTTTGAATTAAATATCATTAGGTAAAGGTGTAATAGGTTTACGATTTAAGCAGTTAAATCAGTAAATCAAGACCACAGTCCCCTCCCTACCCCTCGCCTACCTCCCTTTCCACCCTTCCAAGTTGATCTATTGATTCAGGTCACATATCGAGTATCATTTCGGATAAACATATCACAAAAATAAGTTCTTTATATACTAACCAATGAAAAAATGCCAACGTAACATTGTTTCGGCATTAGATAGGGCTAACATATGCATTACCAGAACTAAGAATATAACTGATACAATGACAAAAAACCACACACTTTACCCACGAAAAACCTACTAACATTAACAAAGTTCCAGTTACTTAACAACAGTAAAGTACCAAACACAGCGTACCAAAACGTAACATATTCACACTGTTTCAAGCACATCTCTAACATATCAATGTTAATTGAACATTAATTTAACTATTAAACAAAAATTTAGCATAACCTTTCCTAACTACATACTGACAACGAATATAATGCTAGCGTAAAAGTTTTTTACATTAAACATAGTAAAAATTTAACAAAAATTCATCATAACCTGGTCTAAATATCATACATCCGCTCCAACGAATAAAGCAAACATAACAAAAAGCTTTTATCCAAACATAACATAAAGATAACAAAGTTTTATCCTCAGTAAAATTAAAAAAAATAAGTTCTATGAATTAAAATATCATAGTAAAGTTTAATATTTTCAAAACAGGTAAATCAATAAATCAGTAATCAAACCACCCTTCCCTATACACCCTCCTAACCCACGCCTTCCATGTCTATGATCTAGATTCAAGTCATATTTCGAGTATCATTAGGATAAACGAAAATTCAGTTACGCCCTTGTACACGGACGAGGGTGTGTTAGCTAAGGAAAGAAAGTTTTGGCATCAATAAAGCTAACATATCATAACCTGAACTAAGAATGAAATTACAACGACAAACCTAAAACCTTAGCCTCGAAGAAAACATTTTGCAATTTAACAAAGTTCATACGTTAACAGCAGTAAAGTAACTTAACATTGATACAGAACGTAACCTGCTTCACAACTGTTTTCAAACGATATCTTTAAATGATCACTGTATTTTTGCCTTAGAATAGTAAATTAAACAACATTTATGCAATAACCTTACCTAAATTATTCATACAGACCAACGAATATATGCTAACTGTGGAACAAATCGCCTCTGTTGGGCGTGTGCCAAAACCTATCAGTTTGTATCCAAACGTGATAGGTTTTGCACAACGCAGTCATACAGAGGCGATTTGGCATACTGTAAGCAGTACGTGGAGATATCCCCCAGAGAGAGTGCGATGAAGACCCATCTAGGGGCACCCTAAGGGGATAGGTGTAAGGCCGGTTACATAAGGGCAAGTAGAAAATTTCGTATTTCTTTGGCAACCTTTATTTGTTAAAGTTGCAAACTCCAAATGGTGCACTACTTCCAGGGAGGCATGTTTTAACAGTCCTATTTATATTCAGAACATTAGAAAGTGGTAAAAACGCTAAAATGTATAGAATGCATAAAAATAAAAGGTAAATCGTATTAAAGACATTGCCATTCAATATAATTTTCTTTAATATATTTTAAGGTATCAAAATATTATTATTATTATTATTATTATTATTATTATTATTATTATTATTATTATTATTATTATTATTTGTAATTATTATTATTATTATTACTTATTATTATTATTATTATTATTATATTATTATTATTATTATTATTATATTATTATTTTATTTTTATTATTATTTTATTTTTTTCTTGTAAATTCTTTTAAATTTCCTGTTAACAGCAAATTTCCTTGAGAAACAGTAGAACTTTTGCTATAATACTTTTTTTATTATTGAAATTAAGTGCACTCTCAACTTCTTCTTCATCTTCTTCATCATCTTCTTCTTCTTCTTCTTCTTCTTCTTCTTCTCTTCTTCTTCTTCTTCTTCTTCTTCTTCTTCTTCTTCTCCTTCCTTAAAACCTCCTTTCTTCCTTCTTCCTTCTTTTCTTTCTTCTTCTCGTCTTCTTTCGTTTTCTTTTTCTTCTTCTTCTTCTTCTTCTTCTTCTTCTTCTTCTTCTTCTTCTTCTTCTTCTTCTTCTTCTTCTTCTTCTTTTCTTCTTCTTCTTCTTCTTCTTCTTCTTCTTTTCTTCTTCTTTTTCTTCTTCTTTTTCTTTTCTTCTTCTTCTCTTCTTCTTCTTCTTTTCCTTTTCTTATTTTATTCTTATTTTCTCCTTTCTTTTTCCTCTTCTTTTCTTCTGCTTCTTTCTCTTCTTCTTTTTCTCTCTTTTTCCTCTTTTTCTTATTCATTCTTCTTTCTTCTTCTTCTTCTTCTCTTCTTCTTCTTCTTCTTCTTCTTCTCTCTTCTTCTTCTTCTTCTTCTTCTTTCTTCTTCTTCTGTCTTCTTCTTCTTCCTTTCTTCTTCTTCTTCTTACTTCTTCTTCTTAGAAATTTTCTTATTTCAGAAGGGTATACATAATTGGTAAGGTGACTTTAACTGCTCATTGTAACTATAATTTACTTGATGAGATTCCCGAAGGAAATAGATTACTAAAGTTCTTAGGAGGATTATTTCCTTTTTCAAATAATTGATTCGCCCAACAAGAGAAAACAATATTTTAGACCTACTAATAGTGAGTCACTTGAACTTGGTGAGAAGTTTTGAGGTTATAGAACCTATTTGGTAAAAAGTGATCATAACATGATAAATTTACCATTAACATTGAAAACAAAATACATAGTAAGTTACTGGAAAATTCCTGATTTTAGAACGCAAATTTTAATGGCTTGAAGTATGCCTTATCTATATTATGATTGGGATGAGAAATATTAACAGGAATGGCAAAGATTATGTGGGATACGTTCTAATATATTTAAAGAAAAAGAAAAAGATTTTGTCCCATATAAAATGAAGCTAACTTTACAATTCAAAACCGAAGATGTGGAACAATGAATTAAAAGGATTTTTAAATTGAAGGTCTTATAAACTTTGAAAGTCTTCTCCCTTCAGTAGAATAATAATAATTACAAAGTTTGGCACCGAAACTGCGAAAGACTAATTAGATGCTATAAAAGAAAACTATGGAAAAGTAATATTGCCCGAGAGAGCAAATTAATCCTAAAAGTTTTACAATTACGTCAAACCTAAAAAGTTTCATTAAGGAATCAATTGGACCTTTACTGGACAATAACGGAAACCTAAAGTCGAACAATGCCGATGTGGCAAACATTTTAATTAATTTTTCTCCTCAGTATTTACGAAAGAGAATGTAGATAATGTTCCTAACATGAAAGACGACGGGAATCTCATGCAGATAGTATTTAGATACATTTTGAAATTTTAGAAGAGGAAGTTGCTTCCCAAATTGATAAGCTATTAATAAATAAATCCCCTGGACCAGATGGATTTTATCCGAGTGCATCTAAAAAATTTTGAAAGAATATATTAGTAAAAACCTCTGACGATGCTTTTCAATAGATCTTTACAAGAAGATTAGTGCCTCATAATTTCAAACTTGCAAATATAAACTTCTATTTCAAAAAAAAGGGAGATCGTGAAACTCGCCGAAAATACAGAACAATTAGCCTTAACTTTCTATTAGTTGACAAAAAATTTTTGAAGCAATATAACTAATAGATTTAGTTGCGAATCTGTGAAGACATCGGATGCTCAAAAATTTCAACACTGTTTTAGAAGAATAGAAAATAGATCATGCTTAACAAATTAACTAGAATTCTTTAATGTGGTTATTACCGATGTTAGACAACTATAAATCTTTTGATGTTATTTGATTTGATTTTCAAAAAGCATTTGATACCGTCCCTCAACAAAGATTATTGAAAAGCTTAGAGCTCATGATATTCGAGGGAAGACTTTAAATTGGATTTAAAATGGTTATTTAACCTACGAACAACGAGTTGGTTATGTAATGGTTGAATATGCTCAGATTGGGCGAATTGCTACTTAGTGGCTGTACGCCCCAAGGGTCTGTCCTGCGGTCCAATATTGTTCATTATATATGTAAATGACATGATTATAAAATTTTAGGCAATATTTCGAAATTGCGGATGATACGAAAACGTGGAAAAATCGCATAGATGTGTAGAGAAGAACTATCAATACTCCAAAGCGATTTGAAACAAGATTTTAAATGGTGAAAAACATGGCAAATGATATTTAATACCGTAAATGTACTGTTATACATTTTGGGAATAGGAACAGCAAAAATGATTATTAAATTGATGATTAAGTTATCAAAGTTGTCAATGAAGAAAATGATCTCGATGTATAATTAATAAGGATTTAAAGTTTGCGAGACAATGTTCTGATGCTGTTAAGAAAGCAAATAAAGCTCTATTATTTATTGCAGAAACCTCGAATATAAAATCTAAAAATATAATACTTCCCCTTTATAAAACATTAGTTATAGACCTCATTTTTGGGAATACGCAGTACAGTTTTTGAGTCCATACCTCCAAAAAGGACTTAGAAAAAATTGAAAGAATTCAAAGAAGGGCAACCAAAATTTATACCGAATTGAGAAGGTAAGTTCATACGGACCACGGAACTGACGCGAATTAAATATACTTCTTTAGAAACAGAAGATTGAGAGGAAAATTAAATAGGAAAAGTCATCAAATACTAAATAAATTTAAGAATATCGATTACAGGCAGTTCTTTATATATGATTTTTAACGATGTAACACGAAAAATTGGGCATAAACTTTCTCATAAAACGATTTCAAAAACCAATATAGCAAAAGAATTTCCACTTACGATGTAATTGAGAAGTGGAATAGTCTTCCTTATGAAATAGTGAACAGCGTTAACATCGATTTATTCAAAAGAAAAAGTTAGATAAAACACTCTTAAGGAAATGTGGTCTATGAACTTAACACATGACCGAAATCTTTACTTTATTAAAACGATAGAATTAGATAAGGTGAATCAAACAACTATTGGATCATTTGGTAAATAGTTTTAAAGTATAATCTTAAAAGATTTTGAGCGCCCGAACTGTATATTGAACAGTTTTAATGTTTAGCCCCTTGAGGTTAAATTTACGCAAATGGTTTTACCGCTGTGTCTTGCGATCTTAAGTCGGGGTCGCGAATTAATGACACCACTCATCTTAATTTGTAATAACAGCTTTCATGTTCACGCTTAGAGGGTTATTTCTAAACGTTCTAAGCCGGTGACCCATCATCAATCACACTATCATAATATTTTTGGTATTAACAATTTTTTTAACCACCGCTTAGAGGTTATTTCTAACGTTCTAAGCCGGTACCCTCATCGATCACGCTATCGTCTTAATTTGTAATAACAGTTTTGAGGTTCACCGCTTAGAGGGTTATTCTAGCACTTCATAAGCGGTGACATCATCGATTACACTACAATTAATATTTTGTTAATAAACAGTTTTGGGTCACTTTAGAGGGTTAATTGATAACGTTCTTAAAGCCGGGTGAACTCATCTCCCTCAACTAGCCATTGAAGTGGACTGTAAGATCTTTGCTAGTTTGTGGTTCTGTAGTTCTGTAGTTCTTCTTCGTCCTCTCCTTCTGGAGTCGCTGATGAGACTTCAAACTTCATAGGCGTGTAAACAGTTCGGCTCTAAACTTTTGCGGGGCCCCGTCGGCAAGGTTCGCAGCCCTAGGCTTTTGCGGGGCCCTGGACGTGTTTGTCGTAGAAAACATAACACAAGATATTAAAGTATTAAAATCTGCCACAGTAACAAACTTGGTGTTATACCCTGGAACATTGTAATGGGAATATAATTATATTTGTATATATATATGATTATATATAGTATATATTATATATATAATAAAAATATTATAATATAATATAATATATATATATATATATATATATATATATATAATATATATATATATATATTTATAATATATATATATATATATATATATATATATATATTATAATAGTATCTATATATATATATATATTATATATAAATATATATATATTATATAGCGCAGCTCATTGCGATATGGGGCGTTAAATCTCTTAGCCTCTGCATGCGCATGCGAGGCCCTTATAAGGCGCGCGGGGCCAGAGCGATTGCCCAGGTTCGCCCAACTCGTAAGACGTGTTAAATTGTTTACGGAATATTAAAACAGTAGAAAATAGAAGGAAAATATTTTTCAGATTAAAAAAAAGAAGAAAATTTTAAAGGTTTAAAAATTATTACTTTTTTATTTCACTTTATAAAATTTTTATTTTTATAAATTGAAATACAATTAACTTAATTTTAATTTCTCAGATTTTTAATTTTAAAATTTTGCTTTTGGTGAAGCAACTATATATTAAATTTTAATAATGGTATTGACATAAACTAAGCTTGCTCTTGTTGTAATATTAGCCGGTGGTATTCCGATTTCCTAAAAATTTGTTGGCTAAATAAATTTCTGTTTGCTATATCTGTAGCTTTTTGAAAAAAATATAGAGGAAATTCAAAATGAAATCATTAGTCTAAAGAACTGTGAGTAATTATTTGAAAAACTAAATGTTACTAATTCCCCTAAACAAAATTCCTTAATCATTGGAAACAAAGAATTTTATCCAGCAGCAGTTGATTTGGATATATAGGCTGAAAGAGGCCTAAGTTCTTGTAAAAACAGATCAGGAATTGTGCAGAAATACAGAGAAAAAACAAACCAAAGTGACCATTCGAAGGACAATGACAAAGATAAATTTACGAAGGGTCTCTAATAGTCAAACCCAAATTAAGACCTAACTTTGAACTACCGACCTCGAATCCCTTTTCCCTCTTAGAAGCTGAAAAATGTGAAACTGAAACAGTTTTGATTGGAACTTCAATGGTACGTAACATGAAATATAAATGTTTCATCCTACAAAAGAAAATATAAAGGGTTTCAGGAGGAAGAATCCATAATTTGAAATACCGAATAAAGGATTTACAAGGTGAAGATTATAATAGGTCTAAGTTATGTGCATGATTGGATCCGAATGACGTATATTAAAAAGGAAAAACTGTGGTCAACGAACTTATCTCAAATATAGAAGACTAATTAAAAAACAGTGTAATAAAATTACTATTACTACTACTTGTGCTTGGGAATTTTGCCTCATAGTTTAATGGGCTTAAAATTTTCCAGCAAGGCAATATTTTTTCAACACCAGACTGGAAGAAATTTGCAAGGAAAAACGTCTCTTTTCTAATTTTTGGGGAAGTTTTACTGATCAAAATTATTTATTTGCAAGGGATAGGGTTCATTTGAATGTTAGTGATGCAAGATTGGGTCGACTCTTGGACACACCTCTGAGATGAGGATAAAGCACGTTAAAAGGAAAGCGACATCTTTTAACGCAAGAAGATGGAACAAAGTAAATGAATTTAAAGCTATTGTTTACAAAGAAAATTAAGATATATTTACGATTAATGAAACATCGTGCAACTTTAAAGATCGTGATTTTGTTTCGGAATTTCAAATTGATGGATATAAATTATTTTTCAAAGTTAGAAATAATAATAAGGAAGAGGGTGGCGCTATGATTTAAATAAAAGATATATATCTAACTACTCAGCTAGAAAAAACTAGCTGGATGTTGATGAAATTGAATATCCTTTGGTGTTAAAATGAACATCGATATAAATTGAACTAATAAGATGTCTTAATTGTCCACGGTCCGTCCACAATCAGTAATAGATGTAGCTTTGTATAAAGAATGGAGAAAAATACACAGAAGGGTACACAATAATTGTAGAGAACTTTAACTGCCCAAAGTATCGACTATAATTTACTTTTGATGCCGATCCGGAAGGAAACATTACTAAAATTCTTAGGAGATAATTTTCCTTTTCAAATAATTGGTTAGGCTTGCGATGTTGAAACAATATTTTATTAATTAATTATGTCATCTGAACTTGGTAAGAAGTTTTGAGTTTATCTAATTCAAAATATTCAGCATAAGGCTCCTTACTCGGCATGTAAAATTGAAAACAAAAAATACACAATGACTTACTGAAATTTCTAGATTTTAAAACGCCAATTTTAATGGCTTAAAGACAGTTTATCTGTCTATGATTGGGATGAGATATTAACAGGAAATACAAAGAAATGTTAGATGTGGATACAAAGTTTCTTTCCAAATATAACACAAAGAAAAAAATTTTGTTCCGTATAAAATGAAGCTAACTTTACCAAATTCGAACCCAGATGGTGGAATAATGAAATAAGAGATTCTTTAAGAAATAGAAATAGAGCTTATAAACTATGGAAGTGTCGTATAAAACAGCTAAAAACAATAATTTACATAGCTTTTGACCTGACCTCCAACAATTAATTAGATATTATAAACGAAACTATGAAATTTAATATTGCTCGTGAATGTAAAATTAAACCTAAAAGTTTTACAAATATGTTTATTAACAAAAGTTCCTTAAGGAATCAATTGGAACTTTACTGGACATTAATGGTAAATTTAAAATCAAACAGTGCTGTATGGCAAACATTGGGCATAATTTTTCTCGACAGGTTGTTACGAAGAGAATCTAGATTAGCCGCCTAGCATGAAAGACATAAGGAATTTTTATGAAGACAACATTTTAGATACAACTTGAAATTCTAGAAGAGGAAATTGCTTTTTTGTGTAAAACTATGTAATAAATAAATCACCTGGACCAGATGGATACTTATCCAATGCATCTCAAAAATTTGGAAAGACATATTAGTTAAAACCTTGGCAATGCTCTTTCAATAAGTTTAAAGAAGAATAGTTCCTCCGATTTCAAAATTCTTGATATTTACCCCCATTTTTCAATAATGGAGATCGTAAGGTTCCGACCGAATAACTACAGACCAAATAGCTTGACTTTTTATCAGTTGGTAAAATTTTGAAGCAATACTAACTAAAAGGTTAGTTGCACATCTTGAAGATCATGGTTGCTCAAGAATTTCCAAAAACGTTTTAGAAGAAATATATCATGTTAACAAATTTGCTAGAATTTTTTAATGTGGTATTAACGATGTAGATAATTGTTGACTGGGTCGCTGTCAGTTTACTTAGTTTTATCAAAAGGCAATTTCAGATAAAAGCCGCGGCTCGGTAGCGAATCATTGAAAGTTTGTCCATGCGTACGTTTTCCATCAAGACGTTTACATTGGATAAAAATGTGGCTTTCGGATCGACCAACAACGAGCGTTATCAATGGTGTAATGCTCAGAGTTGGCACGAATGTTACTAGTTTTTTTACCCCAAGATCTGTCCTTGGGTCCATTACTGTTCAATTAGTATATGTAAATTGATATAGATGATAATATTTTATTCAATATTTTCGAAATGTGTTACCGGAGTATTAATGGGAAAACGCATTCTATCCAAGCATGATTATCAATTTTTCCAAAGCAGCTTGAACAAGATTTAAGCAAAGAACATCTCAAATAAAATTAATCCGATAAATGTGAAGTTAACCCAATAAGAAGTAAGACGCAATGATATGATTACAAAATAGATGACAAAGTTATCAAAAGTTGTCAATGAGGAAAAGGATCTAGGAGTTTTAAAATTTATAAGGATTTAAAGTTTGCGAAACCAATGTGCTGAAGCTATTAAAAAAGCAAATAAAGCATCATAGGATTTCATTGCCAGAAACTTCGAATATATCTAAAAATATAAACTTCCTCCTATAAAAATATTAGTAGGACCTCATCTGGGAATACGAGTGACAGTTTGGAGTCCGTACCTTCAAAAAAAAGACATAGAAAAAATTGGAAAGAATTCAAAGAAGGGAACCAAGATTAATACCAGATTGAGAGATGTAAATCATACAAAGCAACGACTTGTGAATAGATATTGATCCATCTTTAGAGAACAAGAGATTGAAAGGAAAAAAAAATAGATGTTTCAAAATACTAATTAATTTGAATATCGATACAGACAATTGCCTTAGATATTAATTTTTAATGATGTAACACGGAAGTAATGGCATAAACTTTGTCACAAACGATTTCAAACAATATAGCAAAAAAATTCTTCACTTAAGATGAATCGAAGTGGAATAGTCTTCTATAAAATAAGTGAAACTGCGCTAACATCGATTCAATCAAGAAAAGTTAGATAAACGCTTTTGGATTTTGGTCTGTGAACGTCAATTCGACTCGATTTTACTTTATTCAAATACAAGAATAGTAGTATCCTGAATATGGTAAATAAAAGTCAAACTATAAAAAAATTGGAAATCATTTAGAAAATGTTATAAATACAATCGTAAAAAGAATTACGTGTAGTAGTGTTGATGTTCATGGTTGCAAAAGTATGCCTTCTAAGATGGTATATCACGATCGCACTTTCGCTTAACCCGTAATAAATAGCTTTGATGTTCACCGCATTTAGAACATCTGTTACAAATAACTGTACATGAATAACTGTAGTAAATAACTTTTATGTTTACCGCCAATAGAACATATCTTTTCTATACGGTGATCTTATCAACTCACACTGACATAACTGAATTAATAGCTTTGATGTTTACCGCATTAAACATCTGTTACAAAAAACTGTAATGAATAACTGTAGAATAGAACATATCGAAAAATTAACATTGGTAAAATTATATATTATTTTGAAAAACTAGATAACATATTTGTTTTAAAATAGTAGATCACAAAAAAACAAATTAAATAAAACAAAAATACTTGCTAGACTAGCCTTGAGTTGGACTGTAAAGTCTTTGCTAGTCGGTGTTCTTCTTCTTCTTCTTCTTCTTTATTTAAATGATGTTGGTGACGCGCGATTAAGTCGACTATTGAACAATGAGGTCACAAAAAATGCATAAGGAGAATTAAACTGCTAGCAAAAGGTTTTTCGAAAGATCCAAATCCCCGTTCAAATTTGCGAAATGAAAGCTAGTCTTTTCAACGCAGAAGCATTCGTTTAACAAAATATGAATTTAAAGCATTGTACACAGAAAACTACGATATTAGTACAATCACTGAAACATTGTGCAACTTTAAAGATCCCGAACATTTTCAGAATTTCAAATTAATGGTATAAGTTATTTCAAGATAAAACAAAAGGGAAGGGGAGGCGATGAGGTATATGAAAGTATAGATCAAAACTACTCAGCTAGAACAAGCTGATAGTCATGAAAAGAACAGGAATTAAATGTAGAAACATGAAATAAATGGAATAATAAATATGGAGCGTTCCACCGTCCTGCACCAACGGCAATAGGTAGCGTGGGATTACCGAAAAGCTAAATTCAGAAGGAATACAATTAATGGAGGTGACTAACGCCCAAAAGTGGGGACGATAATGACTGTGATGCAGAAGTCCGCGAAGGAAAAAGACTGAAAGGGTCGGAGGAGATGAAAGGGCCTAGGTCAAAGAACGAGGCCCAACAAGAGGAAACAATGTTTTAGACTACTAATAATGAGTCATCTGAGCT
>JABUQX010068755.1:15000-20000 GCA_015478945.1 Trachelipus rathkii | reverse complement strand
TGGCAGGTGTGCGTAGGTGCGGGCTTTCTATGGACTTCACCAACATCCGCGGCTTAAGGGGTAACTCTGCTTCCGTGGAACACCACCTTTCTAACTCTAATGTTAATCTATACACCATTCGAAAGAGGAAAGATTTCTCTACAATATTTATCTCAATGACACATGCAAAAAAGTGTTTAGATTTTGTGTAATTTCTTCCCAAATATCATGAATCAGCATTTTTGACTCAGCAATTTTAAAAACAGTGAATTTCTGCTGAACTACAAAAGATTTTTGCAGCGGATTTCAACTAAAAACTTTACTATACCATATGATTTATGAAAATAACTTCACAATTAGCAGCAAATATATAGAAATTTTTTTTTTGTTGATTTTTTTGCTAAATCTCAAAAAAAAAATTTCTTCCAAAAAATTTTACAAAGTTATCGAAACATAACGAAAGTTTTTAAATTTGCCTGACATCATACATCAAAATGTTGATCAATGTATACGAAAATTGAAAAGAAAAAAAAGAAAAGTATAAAATAGTGTTTGGATTTTTTGTTATACCCCGAAATAGCAGCTCAATGTAAAAAAAATTTTTTTTTTTTAGTAAAAAAAATCGAGAAGTTGAAAGTGTTAGCAGTGGCAAAACAGTTGGGTATACATTAAATTTATATAAATGGAAAACGTATGTATCTCCACAATTTTTTACAAGTTTTGTTTTAAAAATTTACATTACAATCAGATGGGTAGCCAAAAAACTTATATGCCAATCAATTATTTAGAATTTTTCTTTTTTTTCTTTTTTCTGCAACTAAAAAAAATAAAAAATCGCGATAATTTTTTTTATTATATATCTGATTATATGACGAAACTTTGAGAGCATGTATAATTTTAAAGGATAAACATATTTGTGTTGAGATAAATTTTGTATACCAAATACTTTTGCCGCTGTTCATGGGAAAACTTATTAAAATTATAAAAAGTTTTCCCAAGATCAGCAGCAAAACTGTTGGGCGTACAGAAAATTATCTAAATAAAATATGTGTATATCGTCGAGTTATAAAAGGCCATAAAAGTTTCATTCCTATCAGATGAATAATAAAAATGTTGCAAGACACAAACTTTCATGTAAAAAAAAAATTTTTTGGCAACTCAAAAATGAAAAACCAGGAAAACGTAATTAGTTTTTATACGATCAGTTTGAAATTTTCAGAGCATATATAATTGGGGAAGGTAGACATTTTTTGTTTAGAGAAAATTTTTGTATTCCCAACAGATTTGTCGCTGCTCATGGGAAACATTTCAAATTCAAAAGTTTTCTCACGATCAGCGGCAAAACTGTTGGGCATACCGAAAATTAATCTAAATAAAATATTTATATCTCGTAGAGGTAAATAAGTTGTGAAAGTTTCATTGCAATCGAATAAATATTAAAAAAGTTACACCCCACCAGTTCTGATTTTTTTTTTTTTTTTTTTTTTTTTTCCTTCAAAAAAAAAAATTCATGTAATTTTTTTTATTTTTTGTTCAATCAATACGAAACTTTCAGGTCATATACTACTAGGCAAGGTTCACATATTTTGTTTAGATAAAAGTTTTGTAAACTCAAGGGGTTTGCCGCTGCATATGGGAAAACTTTTGAAAATTTGAAAATTTTCCCATGCACAGAAGCAAATCCGTTCTCCATACAAAAAATTTATTTAAACAAAAAATGTGTATCTTCCCAAACTATACTTGCTCCGAAAGTTTCGTGCCGATCGCATGAATAATAAAAAGGTTATCGTGATTTTTCATTCATGACTTGCCAAAATTGAACACCCCCCCGTATCTCCCTATACATTGTGAATAAAATATTTTTTGCCTATTGAAAATAACCACACCATTGGAAAGAGCATTCAATTCTACACTAGAAAGTGTTAAAACCTAAATATCATGGAATTGATGATTACTACCTTCAAAAGTTAGGAAACCCTACGTGCAACGTCCCCTTAAGCTCTAACTCTGCTTCCGTGGAACACCACCTTTCTAACTCTAACTCTAATCTTTTGCTCTTGTCTGAGACTCAGATGGCTAAGAAATTCCATCTCTTAACTTGTTTAATGTATTCCAACTACAACTATTTCATACATTTCCGTCTAAAGGTTGGAAAGTATGTGCTATGTTTAAACATAAACACTCCTGTAACACGTCTCGTGAATCTCGAATCTCCTAATTTCGATGTTCTATGGTTTAAAATCTTTCTCCCTTCTACTACAATAATCTTGTGCTTCTGCTACTGCTCTCCTAACGGAACAGATTTTCACGCCTTTTTTGAATATCTTACTACTTCTCACGAGACTGTTATATCTTCTCATCCAAATACTGAGGTCCTCTATTTAGGGGATTTCAATGTACACAACACTGAATGGTTGGGTCCTTTCATACTGATTTAGGTGGGGAGGAGGCCGAATCATTTAGCATTCTCAACGATCTGGAGCAACTAATTAAAGAACCGGACACCCACATTTCCGGATCGTCCCAACCAATTCTTGACCACACTTGACCTATGTTTCACACTAGTCCTTCTCTCTTTAAATACACCACTTCGCTCCTATCGGTAAAAATGACCACAACCTTATATCTCTTAATTTTAATTACTTTCTCTCCAACAGCTCCATCCTGCCCTACTCGTTTTTTTTGGCACTTTTGATCGGGCCGATTGGGGAGGCCTTGCGTTGCTTCTACGCTATACTATAATTGGAATGATTGCTTTGTCTCTGGTGACGCTTCGGCTTCTGCCGATAAGTTGGGAGCTGTAATCGTTGATTGGGATGAGCAGGGCTCATTTCCTTTCTTCGACTAAATTCTTTCTCTCCTCATTAATCCATTTGGTTCGAATCGTGCTTGTTCTCTGGCCATTTTCAGGCTAGAAACAGTGCGTAATCGGGAGTTGAAAAATTCTCGTTTCTCTATCACTCTTTGCTTAATTTTCATTCTGCAGGAAATCGTTTGCAGTGGATACTCTCGACGAAGCAAAAGCGGGCTTTCATCAAACGAAAGTGCGCTAACCTCCTTGGTCTCCTACTGACCAAATCTTTCTGGATCTTGCCAAAAACATCTCTAATAATTTCTGTAAATCTGTCTTTCCTCCCCTTTATTCGCTTCTGAATTGGTTCTGTGCTAATTCTCCAACTTTTGAAAAGGGCCAATCTCTTCGGCCTCCTTACTTTCCTCTAACTCAACCCTGGACGATTTCTGGGCATTCCTCATCTCTTCCTTTCCTCTCAGGTGTCCTATGCCTTTGCCTGTGATAACATTCGATCGGGTGCATGGGCTCCTTAAATCTACAAACGTTAGGAAGGCGGGTGGCCCGGATGGCATTCCTCCCCGAGTTTTGAGGGAGTGTGCTTCCGTGGTATCCCCGCCCCTCGTTCAACTATATTCTCTATTTCTCAATACTAACACTTTCCCTCCGTGTTGGAAGCAGCACATGTCCAACCTATTCCGAAATAAAGGAAGCCGCTCTGATCCTTCTAACTAATCGCGACCTATAGCTCTTACTTGTATCCACTAAGATCTTTGAAACTCTTCTCAAATCTCATTTCTTAAGATCATCTGGTATCTCATTCACTTCTTTCCGATCGCCAGTACGGCTTTCGGCGCCTCGAGTTCTACTGGCTCGAGTTATAACTTTACCCTATACTGTCACCTCTGATTTAAATGGTTTTCGCCTTAGGAAACTACGGGAGACTTTGCGTGGTGGCGCTTGACCATATCCAAAGCACTTTTTGACCGGGTATGACACGCGTCACTACTCTCCAAGCTCTCCCCTCCTTTGGTTTTCCTCCTTTCTCTTTGCTTACTGTATGTCTAGTTTTCTTTCAAATCGCTCAAAATCGGCTTGTTGTTGATGGGGCGACTTCTTCTTCCCTTTCTGTACAATAGTGGTGTTCCTCAGGGTTCTGGTCTTTATCCCTTACTTTATTCCTACTTTTCATTCATGATCTTCCACCTGCACATCTAACTCAATTCACTCATATGCCGATGACTCGCCCCTTCATTCTTGAACTCATTTCAATTCTGCTCCCTCTTTTACTTCTAGAATTGCCTCTCGTCTTAATCTTTCCGATCTATTCTCGCTGATCTGGATTAGAATTTCCGGGTGGGGTCGTCCTTGAACCTTGTTAAATTCAATTCTTTAAAAACTCAACTTCTACAAAATCTCCCTCTCTTAAAGGACACCTTCCAACTTTCCCCTATCTCTTCGACGCCGTTCTCTCGGTTCTCCTGTTGACAAATATAAACATCCTTGGCCTTAAACAATAAACAAAAAAATGTCTTGGAAACCTCCCATCCCAACGGTTGCTAGGGCGGCCTCAAGAAACTGGGAGTTCTGTTTAGACTGCGAGGCTTTTTTTCCTCTTCTCAGGTTGGCTCCAGCTAATACAAGGGGCCTCCTCCGCCCTTGTATGGAGTACTGCTCTCATAATCTGGGGGGGCTCTGGGTTTTCACCCGGCTTTTGGTTAGGGTCGAGTCAAAGGCCAAAAGCTTATAAACTGTTTCATGTACCTTCCAGTTCCCTTCGACCCTCTAAATCTTCTCGAGCGCGCCAGCCACGATGTTGGGCTGCCTTTAACTGCTTTCTCTATAGTATCACCCCGCCAGCCCAGGCCATGATGTGCCTCGAGGGAGCTTATCACTCGCGTACCCCTCCACCCTTTTGCGTCGCCTCGTACGGAACTAGGGGTGCTGCGCCGCCTGTCCTGCACATGAGTTTTGTGTTTATTGTAGGTAACTCCAGGCTAGGTTCGCTGCGGTGCTTCCTTCTTTCCTGCCACATCTGTTCTGTTGGAAATTCTCTTCCATCTTCTGTGTTTTCCTGCTGAATTTAATCTCCCCACTTTAAAGCCTGCGCCCTGTTGCCATCTGCGTTAATTTAATTCTAGTTGTTTACTTTTCACGGCGTGAAACACCCCACCTCCCTTGAATAGGGGCTCTGCCCGTGAGAGTGGTCGTGACAACTGTAAAAAAACAA
>JABUQX010068755.1:7500-10000 GCA_015478945.1 Trachelipus rathkii | reverse complement strand
TACGCAAGAAACATCAATGTCAAATTCTAGACAATGAAGCTAGTATAATAGATAGTGTATGTAAAGTCGATTTCATCAATTCTCTTTCAGAGGTTTTAAAAGACGAAAAGGTGGTTTCCATTGCAGAAGCAGAAGATGTGTACAAAGAAATATGTGCAGCAAACGGGATGGAGAATGAACATGTTATGAAGAGGAAGGCAATTAAAGCATTTATTGAAGAAGAGCTTTGGAACAGAAAGTACAATTTATTAACCCCATCCGCAAGAATCAACCACAACGTATATCTTTAAAAGCTACTACAGATGTTGTTCTAACTAAAGCTGAAGAAACCACTAGCTTTTCTGGAAAAATGAAGACCCTCTTTGAAGCGGCACGTATTATAAGGAAGTGCATTTTGTCTAGTAACCAGTGGCATTTTCAAGGATCAGTCGATACTACTAAACACAGTAATGTAGTACCATTGGAACTTGAATTTTTCTTTAAGTGGTGTATTGCTGGAAGCAATATATTCCAAAACGCCAGAGTTGATACAGAACAAGTAGCTCAAAAGGCATCAGTACTTTCACAAAGCCTTATGTATGAATGCCTAAGCAAGTGGAAAACAAAAAATGAAACTATGACGATGACGAAGCATACTCGTGAGTAGTATGGGGGGCACGGTCGACAGCCAAAACGGCATCCGAAAGTTGCAACCGTAAGGGTTAATGTTTTTAGTTGAATACAGCAAAGTTCCAAGCCTAGAGACATCATTAAGAAAAGTAGAGATGCTCCGAATGGATGAAAATGGTGGGGTGTATATTCCACACGACTTTGTCAGAGGGAGGTTTATGTATTGTGCAGCAGATAATATAGATTTCCTCGAAGATACTCCTGATGGTAAAGGAACTCTACATGGAACAGTCATGGTCTGCTACCAAGAGTGCTTATCTGAAGACCAGTCTGAAATGACAGTAGTTTCAGGTCCAGCGACAAGTCGCTCATTAACAATTCTTCCTCAATGTATGACCACTTTAATGGAATACAAAGGTCCAAAGAACATTAAGCCAGTAAACCCAACTTTTACGAAAGAAGTACTATGTTCGACCAAAGCAGATCTATCACAATATGTTTCTCTAGACATGGCGTGGCTATTGAGCAAATGTGTAAAGTGGTCATCAGAACACGCAACGTATTCCGAATTACAGAGTGAATCACAAGAAACATATGACATAGAGAGTCCAGGAGTTGACCTGTCAGATGCATTGGATCAAACGAAGGGAACCACACACATACCAACATGGTCAGCCTTTAATTCAGCGTTACTGGATGTCCCGGAAAGGAAGGCACGAGTATGTGTCCTACCGATAATACCGGCTAGCTCCACTGATCACTCAGTTCAATTAACCTTCCTAACCGAACATGAGCTTGTTAACTAAACATATCTGTGGCAATAATAATTCCAAATGTGTCTTGACTCAAGACTTGAGTTTTAATAAGCCAGTCCATCAGAAAATTATGTCACGAGTTGATCTTCATCACTGTTGGATTGTGCGACTAGGCGAGTTTAAACACACAGCTTTTGCACTGATACGCTTGCGCAATCTGGAATTTTATTTGACCGGAACCGGGAACTCCTGATTTGTGTTCAGTGCTGCTATGGTGATAACAACCTTCAATCAAATCATTGAAGGTAAGAAGTTTCAAACCTTGTGGCAGTTGTAGCACACATTCGTACCCTAGTCGCTCTGCAAGATTGCTACTTTCAGTATTTCTTTGAAGAGCATGAAAGTTTGAACATTAGTGTTTATAATGAAGTGCAAGAGCTACGAGTCAGATTCAATGAAACTTGCTCACAAGAATGTCTTGCTAAACTACTTTTGGCGATTGCAGAAGTGTAATTCTTCTTAAACAAATGAAAAATCTTTGCATAAGCTAAGCAACAGGCAATAGCTAAACCAACAATCCGAATTGTTACGAAATACATTGAAAATAGTGATTGTTTGTTACTCCCTTGAAGATCTGTCAGGACTGCTAATTGGGATCTAGCATCTTTCTTCACTAAAAAGATTTCCTTAAAATACGCTTCTTTGCATTAAGATTTGACGAAACTGTTCTGGACATGACGCTTGGTAACATTGCTGATCTGAGAAGTTTGAAAAAAAAATATCAGATACAGATATTTTCGGCACCGAGTTTGAAAAGGGCAATTGATGGTAGCTAAGATGTACTTACATTACCGTCTATGTGCTCTAGCTTGTGATTGAAGGCACTCTAGGAACATAAAAACAGAACAATAAAAGTTGTATGGGAGGAACCTGGTTGAAATAACACGGCACACTCCGAATGCTCTCGCTCGCTGTATTCCGAAAAATCACATCATATGCTAGCTGAATTGATTCATTAGGAACAGATTTGTACGAAGCCTTCAAGTCAGAGATACGTTTTGATGGATCAGTCAGTCTCTGGGGCACCTACAAAAAAAAAATAGTTAAAACACTCTTTTACCACCAACATACAAATA
>JABUQX010068754.1:0-28520 GCA_015478945.1 Trachelipus rathkii | reverse complement strand
AGGGCTATATGAATGCCATATACAACTTTGGAAAAAAGAGAGGCATACGACAGTAGGGATTATGCTGAAATGCATAGTAAATACGGACGGAACATAGGAAAATTTATCCCACAATCAGGTTTATTACTGCCGATGACGGTTGTACAGAAAGTGAGAAAATGGGTGTTGAACAGCTATATTACCCAAGCGGAAGGTACTCGCTTTTTTCTGAAAAGAGAACTACAATTAGCCAAAAGCACTGGAATACGAACGGAGCAGTTGCACAAAAAAAGAATACTTCTTTTGAAGAATTTACTTTTTGGCGCTGGATCATATTTTACAACTCGGTGCCTGCACTATTTAGTCATTTAAACCGTTCTCTGGTTCTTTGATTATGTTTAGTATTCGATGTGTCAGAGGGACTCTTGGTAATCCAAAACTCACATTAAATGGCCGTTACCTATAAGTAAAGTAAATAATGATCCTTGAGTTCCGAAAACGTAAATGTCCAATGACCTACGGAACCGTGTAACCAGTTTTGTTGTCTCGAAGCGCCAACGACGACCCATGGCTCAGCGTAAACCAGATTCGTAAACGTTGATGCTGACAGTTGGATATACTGTGATGATAGTCCCTACTTGATGTTGAAGAGGTTCGTGATTACGTATCCTGTTTGAGAAATAACCCATGACTCCACATGACCCACAATAAAAGATGAAAGCAGATCGAGTTACTGCATTATACAGTACCCCTGCCGAGATGCTCAATCATCCGGTATGCTTATGTTATACAAATGTTGATTGATCATCAATATGTAGGTAATACTAAAGCTCCTTATTAAGAGTAGTATATGTTCCCCAAAAGAGAGCTAAAGTGCTATAACCCATTCCCTAATGTTCATTTATTCGTATCTATGATAGATAAATTTTGACTCTGTTTACGCGTGGCATATAAAAGATGTAGAAGGGAAATCCTTTTCCGTTTACATACGGTGCACATTTTAGATACCTTAATTTAGAAAAGAAAACAGAAGTGGGTAACTACTAATAATGGAATATAATAAGAATGGGTGTCCCAGTTCAAATCTATATTTTCATCTCTCCCTTAACATTACGTTCTACAGATGGTTAAGGATCTAGTATAAGAAAAAGCTATACTCCCTGCTCGATAACTGTGGACGCGTAAGACAGTCGTGTATTCAGATGGAACATAAAATGGCAGTGGAGTGGGATTGGCCTTGGTGGATTTTCGCCCGAAGCTAGGAGGGAAGTTGGGCCTCTACTCAGGAAAGGCGAAGGGAAAGTTTATATAGTTTAAAACACCAACACAAGCTATAAGAACAGGGGTTGCATACTAGTTCAAGATATTGCTGCCAGGAAAATAATCCCCTCGACGTACTAGCATTAAAAGACGTAGTATAAGCCCGCTGTGTCACTGATGAGAGTTGGGATATGCTTCTCCAGCCCCGTCGTAAAATAAGACGTAACCATGTCACCAGGACAAAGGTCGAGGGAAGTCAGAGAAGCGATTGGTCACTAAAGAAAAAGACCCGTTAAGACGTAAGGAAAACATCTAAATTGAAAAATTATTGATGTATTATAGCTCCTATTTTATTAGCTAGACTGATAACTTTTTTGCAAAACGATGTGTGTCTTTATATAAGATAAGGTTGTCCGGATGAAAAATGTTCATTTCCATACGGCCAATGCTCGCACTAGTTGCGAAGCATGCGTGCATTTCCCGTGCATCTCTACGGTGCCTGTGATTTTGTCAAGAGTGAGATGTAGCATCCTCGTCTCCTATGAAACCTACACGAGATTAGCCGTTGCGAGTCCAACTTTATCCAGTATTTAATACCTACTGCATCAATGTTACCAATACAGATGTTCCTCTTAGAGTTCCAATGTATTCCAGGCACTTCTGACTAAGAGTACTTGAGATCCCTCTAATGTTGTTTATATGTAAAACGAATTGACAAACCCTAGAATAGGGTTACAGATCTTCCTGCGGGGTGATGACCATATGGTATATACAGGAGGAAATTTCCTTATACATTGTTTCACCCAGTGTTTGAAGTCTATTCTTAACGGAACTTTCCTAGGTGCATTCAGCGGCTAATTTCCTGTAAGCTAGTATAGCGAAACATTTGTTAAATTATCTCAGACGATTGCTAAAACCAATGTCATCTCAAATCATGTGGTTTTACATTCAGAAGGATGAAGCTGCACATATAGTTAAAGTCAGCGTAAACAGGTCCATAAATAATACTTTTATGAGAATTTTAGGGTCGATAAATTTGGCGATCGTTGTGTCTTCTCTCAAGAAAGGACCTCATTCACTTACTGTGATGACGTGTAGAATCATTTTATCACGGTTCAATCCTTAATTTGCTCTTAAATAAAAAGTAGCCCACTGCTACAGCTGTCTTATGTCCAGAACTGTTTTTCAAATGTTGGAGGCTTATCTCTATGTCAGAAAAGTGAACGTTTGATCAACCACAGCCGTCATTTGGAAATTGAAAGATTCGCTTCTTGAAATACGTACAGCAGTACAATATTAAGAGAGTTGAAACCAAGTTATTAATTCTCATCATAGGCCAGTGTATCGTAGTTCAATATCCCCTAACTGATTGGAACGGGAAATTTACTATCAGAATAGTAATAATTTAGGGATTGTGTGGAACTATGAAGCCACTCCGGGAATAAAAAAGTTCACCCCTAATAAATTCACTTTACCCTTTCGGATTTAGAGGGTATCAGTTACATGTGAATGGTATGCCTCACGGACGTGATTTATGAAGTGTTATACAACGCCTGAGGAACCTTATCTCTTCTGTAGCTCGTGTCCTTTCTTCGATGTTTAATAGGCCAGATACTGTATGCATTTGTAATGATAGCGGGACAGGTTTAAATCTTGAAGAATACGCAACAAAAGAATAAGTAATTATACGCCATATGATCTTACTGCAGACCTTTCAGCTTTTAGTAAGGCCTATCATTTAAACATTTTGAGAACTTAGGTACCCTGGACTATAGTCTGTCTTTTTTGCGTCGAGTTCTACAATCACCATCCACTTTGTAGTGCGTTCTATCTTTGAGCATCCTCAACTCATTGGAAATTGACAGAGGTACGCAAGTACTTGTGGAATTATTAAAGATGATTATGAAGAGGAAAATAAATCGGTATGTTTAAAAATGAACCTCGCTTTTTAGGAGTGTTTGTGATAACAAATAAAACTCCTGCTAAAATGTTTGGAGAAGATACCTGCTTCGATATTTTCAATACACCTGCCTCGTCACATCACCTCAAGTTCAGGAACAGTTGGCCATTTCGTTATGAGCAAAAACGGATACTGTTCACATAATGATTCTTTGAAACTAACGAATTTAGTTAGTGAATAATCAATAATTACCTGTATGGTTTTAACTGAATTCTAATAATGTAAGCTGTTGTGAAAAACTACCGGTCTTACCTTGGCTGGTTTTTTCCAACTCCTTATATTCCAATTCTGTATGTGGAGAGCTATATTTATTATTAACCTATGTGTTTTTAAATAATGTATGTTTGAATTCCACTTGCCAAAGGTATATTTGATATTAAAGATTTGTCATATTTTATTAGTTTCTAAGTATGTAATAAATGCTTTAAAATGAAAAAACGCGATTTTTCGATTACTTCCCTTAAAACTCGTATATATAAAAAGGTTTTAATAAAATTTCGTACAATTTTATTAACCCTAGAGTGATCCAATGTCAAATCTGTAACTAGAACGATCTTCTGGGGTGTGCGGCACCCCTATTTTTAAAATATTAATTAAAAATAATTAAATACTTCAAAAAGTATAAAAAGGTAAATATAAACTCAATTTCATTCCTTTTTAATAGTTTTAATTAGTTTTTGAATATAAAAATATGGAAATTACCTTTAAATTTGTAATTCAAAAAAAGGATGTAAAAAAAATAAAATTTTTCTATAGGTGATTGAAAAAAAATAAATAAAAATAAATTTTCTTTAGAAATTATTAATTTTTTTATCCAGTATTTCAGCCATAAGGTTCTTCTATAATTTCCGCCATCTTCCCGAAAAAATGGACCTAGCAATCTGAAAAATTTATATATGTATATATAGGTAAAAATTTGGAAACGTAAAAACTATCAATTTTTCAAAAAATATCTATTTTCTATTTATTTTTGTATTTTTACTTTTGTTCAAATAATTTTTCTTGTACTAAAAGACATGCTGAGTCCGAATATCGGATTTGATTTACAGATATATCGATATATCGATAAATTGATATATCGATGTATCGATATATCGATATATCTGTAAATCAAATCAGATATTCAGATTCAACAAGACATGCTGAGTCCGAATATTGGATTTGATTTACAGATATATCGATATATCGATAAATTGATATATCGATGTATCGATATATCGATATATCTGTAAATCAAATCAGATATTCAGATTCAACAAGACATGCTGAGTCCGAATATTGGATTTGATTTACAGATATATCGATATATCGATAAATTGATATATCGATGTATCGATATATCGATATATCTGTAAATCAAATCAGATATTCAGATTCAACAAGACATGCTGAGTCCGAATATTGGATTTGATTTACAGATATATCGATATATCGATATATCGATAAATCGATATATCGATTTATCGATATATCTGTAAATCAAATCAGATATTCAGATTCAACAAGACATGCTGAGTCCGAATATTGGATTTGATTTACAGATATATCGATATATCGATAAATTGATATATCGATGTATCGATATATCGATATATCTGTAAATCAAATCAGATATTCAGATTCAACAAGACATGCTTATAGCTCTAATATATAATTATATTATATTTATATTTATATAAATATATATTAATTATATACCTAATATCTTATTTATATTTATATTATATTGTGTAATAATGTAGTCTGATATATTATAATATAGAATATAATAGGTTAGTGTATTATAGTATATTATATATATAGTAGGCTATGCAGTTAGCATATATTATAAAAAGAATGACTCTGGCAAACACATCTATTGCAGGTGAAGGGCACCTTCAGTCTGCGATTTTGCTGTCAGATTTTACGGACACAATGTCGCCATCTGTTTTTGGTGGTTTGGTTTTCCTTACTCAACTGTTTGTGAGCGGATCTCGGTGCCTCTTCTGAAGCAGGATTCTGGTGTTGGCCTCTGCTGGCAGGAATCGTTTGCCCTTCTTTCATCTCTAGGTTCCGGAAACAGGCTGGATGTTGGGTTATAACATTTTTTACAAGAATTCTCATTTAGATCTTGAATTGTCTAATCTTTTGCTAGCTTTTGTGTCTTATTAGTCTTCAGCTAGTTCATCTTAAATCTTTGCGTGGGGGTTAATCTTTGACCAAGTGATTTTTGATTTCTTGTGTAAATGGTATGTGCGTTAACTATGCCAGCATTTATTATTCCGTAGAATAAACATTGAGGCCATCTATTGGTTTTCCTGCTACATGAATATAAAGAGCATTTTTCATCTAGAGTATCAACAGCACCTTTAGTTTTATTGTAAAACGTAATTATTTCTGGCTTGCCGTTTTCAGCCAAACTTGCACTATGGTGTTCGGTTGAAAAAAGTACCACAACCTTAGATTTCGTGGCTTTATATGAAACAAGAGTACTTTCTTTGTCAAAAAGGAAAGCTGAACTCTTGACCTTACGATCTTTCAGATCATATAATTTCTCAGGAATATAAGGTTTCCTCCTAATAGTTCCACACAATGATATGTTCTCCTCTAGAAGCATGTGTCCTAGTCGATAGGTTGTGAACCAATTGTCCGTTGTTACGGTCCTGCCACTTGTATAAAAAGGTCTCAAGAGCTCTAGGACGAAGTACTCTCCTAAGAGTATTCCCTTAGGAGGATTAGTATTTGATCCTAAATAAGGAATCGAATTGAGAACATATCCACTATCAACGTCACAAACCATAACTAATTTTATTCCGTACTTGGATGGTTTATTAGGAATATATTGTCTAAATCCACAACGACCTCGAAAACCCAGAAGTTGTTCGTCGACTGTTAAATGTGTTCCGGGTGTATAATTTTCTTTACACTTTGAAATAAAATCATTCCACAAATCTCTAATATGTGTGAAATTATCGTTTTTTATTCTATCTTTGCGGGTTCTTATGTTATCGAATCGCAAACACCTTATGAGGAAAAGAAATCGTTGTTCTGACATGGGTGCTCTGTAAAGATTACAACCATAGCGCTCGCTCCACATCTCACTGGTATTCAGATGATTATCCTTTTTTGCACCACTAAGAATTAGTATTCCAAACAATGCCCTTAGATCTGAAAGTGTAATATGGCTAACTCTATGTACTTCTGGCATTTCACTATTTGTTCTTTTTCTGTAGTAACTTTTTACCATATCAATGAATATGTTGGTATTTTCAATTATCCTAGAGAGAAACTTCTCGTCAAAAAACAAATCGAAATGTTCTAAAAGACTTGCAGCATTTTTGCTTCTGCTTGATGGGCCAGAAATGTGAGGTGTGAGAGGAGGACGCCTTTGGACGCTTCTTCGTCCACGACTATTAGTAGACCAAATGTGATCGTTTTTTCCTCTAAGAGTATTACCTTCTAATTCCAATATTGTCCCTTGTTCTTCTGTAGGGTGCCTCCCACTTGTGTCAGAGGAAGATTTTGTAGGCTTTTCTTGACTCGGTGTTACTCGTATTCTTTTAGAAGGTGGTTCCGGTGCTTTGGTGGGTGTTGATGTTACTAATAGGTTCTCATCCAACTCTATTGTTTCTTCATCTAAATCAGTGATTCCCAACCTTTTGCAATTCACGGCACCCTATTTGAGGAGCTTGAGGTTTACGTTTTGTTCTTCATACCGCGCCCAATGATCAAGGCTGTTGAATAATTCTTTTTGCTACCACTAGCGAACATACTCTGGTTAATTACGTTTCGTTCCATTTCTAATTCCAAGCAAAATCTTGAAAATCAGAAATTAGTTCCACTTTCATCAAAGATTTTTGAAGTTTATCAAGAAATCATAAATAATACATTCAATCTAGACCTAAGTTTTGTTAAAATTGGAGGCAAAGAGAATGTGGTTTGATAAAAAAATTTTTTTACCAATTAAAGGCACTATAATTATAAACTGAAATTTCCAAAACTACAACCCTATAATTTTGGTTTTTAAATATAAATAATATAGATATTTATATATATATATACTATATTATATATATATATATATATATAAATATATATATATATATATAATATATAGATATGTAATTATATATAATAATTATATAATATATAATTATTTATATAATACTATATATATAATATATATATATATCTATATATATATAAGTTATTATATAATATATATTAGATTATATTATATATATATAGTATATATATAATTTGTACAGGATTTAATATTATATAAAAACTGGGAAATAAAACGGTATAACTCTCTATTAATAATCTTACGGAGGCATGAGAGAAGAGATGAGGAAGAGTGGAGGAGAGAAAAGAGTGATTATATATAGATGAGTTTATTGAGTATTGTTGTATGTTAGTTTGATCTTTGTGATGTGTTATGATGTAGATTTGATGAGAGAGATGAGTATGTTTTGCAGATGATAGATGAGACGTAGAGAGAGAGAGAGAGATTGATGTATATAGAAAAACAAAAAATAAAGAATTTTACAGACTTAAAGGAAGTAAAAGCAATGGAAAAATGATTTTTAAGAAATAATAGAATTTGGTTTGTGTTAGTAAAGAGAGATGGAGAGAAGAATGAAGACGGGAGATGAGATTGATGAGAGAGAGAGTAGTAAGGAGAGAGTGAAGAGATAGAGAGCGAAAGAGAAGAGAGAGAGGAGATTATTCTGAGACGTAGAAAATAAACTTTTCACTTTCACTTATAACTTTACAGGGGTGCTCGACACCCCAAAGTTACATATCACCAATAATTATCAACATTAGGGCAAAACGCTACCAACACCCCCCCACAGAAACTGTTCAAACTAACTGAATTAACATACCATGGAAGTAAAATGCAATTTTAAAGCAACGAGGTCGCTCAGCGTTCCGTATATTATTGTCTTACCCACACCCTTTTTGGGGTGCCGACACCCCTGGGGAATTACTCCAGGGTTAAAATAAAATGTTTATATAACACAGAAACTCTGTGTGTTTTATCTTACATTACAAATTTAAAATATAAAAGATATTAAAACAAAAAAAAAAATAGACATCAACATTTAATGAAAAATAAATAAAAAAGATACAACAAAAATAAAAAATATAAAAAGAAAAACATAATATGGTAATAAATATATGAGTTAAACAGTAAAGCAGAAAGTTAAAAGCAGTAAAGCAGAAATTTAAAGCAGTAAGCAGAAAGTTAAGCCAGTAAAGCAGTAAAACAAAATGTTGATACTATTCCCCTACCTGTCAGGTGGAAACACCTCTATTCAGTTACTCATTTACTGCTTTAAGGTATGTGAATTGATATGAGTTAAAGCAGTAAAGCAGAAGTTGTTTTAAAGCAGTAAAGCCAGACGGTTTAAAGCAGTAAAGCCAGAAGTTTAAAGTAGTATAGCAGAGAGTAAAGCAGATTAAAACAGAGAGTTAAGCAGGTTAAGCAGAGAGTTAAAGCAGTAAAGCAGAATGTTAAAGCAGTAAAGCAGATGGTTAAAGCAGTAAAGCAGAGAGTTAAAGCATTAAAGCAGAGAGTTTAAAGCATAAAGCAGTAAAACAAAAGCTTACTAATCCCCTAGGTGTTAGGTATAACACCTCTTTTGTTTTACTGCTTTACTGCTTTTAGGTACGTAAAGTATATGTTTTTAATAAAAATTTCTACAATTGTAGTGAAAAATGAATGACTCATAGTATATTTGAAAGAAATTCTTGGAATAGTTTACATCGATATCATATTTTTTGCCGTTCGCGCGGGAATTTGCGTCTGCGACGCCACGCGGCGGCGGGTACGCGGGTATATGGCGGCCTGCGGGCGCACGCGGGCGGCGGTTACGCGGAAATATGCGCCTGCGGGCGCACCGCGGCGGGCGGTGAATATTGCGCCTGCGGGCGCACGCGCGGCGGTTACGCGGAGGTGTTCACCTGCGACGCGGACTCTGAAACGTTTGCGGTCACTGTCTATGGCAAGGTCGAGGCTCTTTAGATATATATTCTGGCATGCTATAAGTGTTAGAAAAATTACTAACTCATATTAGGAAGCATTCTAGCAGATTGTAATATACACATTCGATTCCTCATACCTTATTACATAGGGGTAGACAACCCATATTAGGGCTATTCGGGGGTCAGGGAGGCTAGAAAGGGCTTGAAAAAAAGTGGCACTCAGTGGCACTATTGAGCACTCACTTGCCACTATGGGGCACTCACCTTGCCACTTCATTGGCACTCACTTTGGACTCATTGGCACTCATGGCACTCATTGGCACCACCTTGCACTCACCTGGCACTCACCAGCGCACTCATAGAATACTATAGGGACAACTAATTGAACATCATAGATACTTCTTACGGTGATTAGGAACCATCAAAGCATCATGTTAGCGTGGGTCAAAATTGGACCATGGTATAGGTGGCAAGGTCAAAGCGAAATATCATGGTCAGAAACAAGGTTAAATGACAATATCAAAAATAGGGCTAAGGCCCTAAAGGAAGGACAAAAAATTACCGTGGGCAAAATTTGACCCATGGACGACAAAGGGTTTAGGCAGTGTGTTTGTACGTGAATATAAGTGTTAAATGTAAGTGGCTATGGGTAAATGTAAGTGGTATAGTGAATGTGTGTATAAGTGTCATAGTGATTGTCTGTATAAGTGTAAGTGCGTGTGTGTGTGTGTGTGTGTGTGTTGGTGTGTGTGTTGTGTGTGTGTGTGGTGCGTTTTGGGTGTGTGGGCGCTCGCGCACGTGGTAGTGTTCAAGTTGGTTAGGCCATACAAATGGTCGTACAAGTTGAGGAACGAAAATTTGTGACGGGTGGGCCACGATGGCAAAAAATTTGGCGTGAGGCAAAAAAATGACCCATGTATCTGGCGAGGTCAAGGCCGAAATATTTCATGGTCAAACAAGGTTAAGACATCAAAAAAGGGCTAAGCCCTAAAGGAACAAAAATTTACCGTGGGTCAAAATTGAACCACAGGAAAGACTAAAAATTACCGTGGGTCAAAATTGACCCATGGTATCTATCAAGCTTTGGAGCAAAGGGGAAGGAAAAAAAAAGGTTAAGACATCAAAAATAGGGCTAAGCCCCTTAAATGAAGATCAAAAAATTACCGGGGGCAAAAAATGACCCAATTGTCGAAAAAATTAGGGGGCCGCAAAATAGGGGGGCAATACGGTACAACGGTTGCTGACGCAACCGTTGGCGCAACCCTTCTTCGAAAAGGGTTTGCAAAAAAAATTAGGGTGCCGAAAAAAATTGGGGTTGCCAAAAAAATTGGGTTGCCAAAAAATTAGGGTTCTCAAAAAAATTTGGTTCTCAAAAAACTGTTTTACTCTAATAAATTGGGTTCTCAAAAAATTTTGGTTTCTCAAAAAATCCGGGTTCTCAAAAACCGGGTTCTCAAAAAAATCCGGGTTCTTAAAAATACTGTTCTCAAAAAAGGCAAGCCAAAAGGTCAAGAAGTTCAGGGTAAAAAATCGAGACTCAAAAAAAAGTCACGGTCAGAAAGTCAAGGGAGGTAAAAAATGTGGCGTAATCAATTCTTTTACCCCAAGTGAGACCTCCAATATGGAGTTAAAAAAATTTGGGTCAATCATTTTTCCACAGGGTGGCAGTGCGGAAGTGGTCCACCTACTACTTATATATATTAATATATTATATATATATATTTATATATATATAATTATATATATTATAATATTATATATATAAATATATCATATTTATATATAATAGAGATAATATGTATATATATTATAGATATTAGAAATCCTTATATAATAATTATTTTTCCAGTAGTATCTAAAAGTATATAGATGACCATGCCTTATTTAATAAATATATATATAATATATATATATATATATATACTCCCTAATATATATTATATTATATATAAATAACACCTGTAGTAATAAAATAAATCATAATTACTTAATGATTTGCCGGAGCCGAGCAGCCTACTTTTAATGTAGCGGCTCCGACTCCGGCCGGCTCCAGGTTCCAGGTCCCCCTAAAATTTCGCCTCCAGACTCCGGCTCCCGGCTCCATGTCCCCACAAAATTTACACCGGCCCGCGCTCCGGCTCCAGTCCCTCAAAAGTCCTTCGCCTTCCTCGGCTCCGCTCCGCCTTCCGACCTCCTAAAAACCTTGCTAGCTCCGCTGGCTCCGGTCCCGGCTCCGGCTCCGGCTCCGGCTCCGGCTCCGCAGCCCTGGGTTCTGTGAAGTGTGAGTGCCGAATTTTGTGAGTCTAGAGCAGCGATTCCCAACCTGGGGTACGCGTACCCTTGAGGGTACTCGGAAGACTGGTTCGGGGTACGTGAAAATAATATTGATTATGGCGGAAAACACCAAAAAATAAAGGAATAAACCACACCAACCATTTATCATATCGCGGGATTAAGCATTTGTCTTCCCCTCTATTTATTAAGAGCTACGTTAGAAGACTTGTGTATCAAGATGAATTCTAATTATTATGAACTTTATGTAATTACAAATTATTTTAATAGTTTTTATTTGCTTTGATGTTAGACTATTATAAAAATTGAAATAAAAGTCTTTAATTATATTTAGCTAACCCTAAGAACGTTACTATCTGACAAAAACAAACTTGCAAGTTTCCATTTGTGCTAGATATGTTAATGCTGAGCTACTGAAACTATGTGACGTTATTCTAAATTTTCTTCCTACATGTGATTTAACAGGCACAGGACTGGCAGATCTAATTTTAGAAAGTTTTGGATTGTTTTAGCAGCATTGGTACAGCGTATTTTCTGGGGCAAGAATATAATGGAACTACAGCGATGTCGGTTGCCTTCAACGGAGTACAGGCAGACGTTCTAGAATTCATCTACTTGCAGTTTACACTCATTTAGGGAATTCATCTATGTCTAAGTCCTGCGAAGTTGTAGGAATTCGATGCTGCACTGAAGTCATCGCCAACGCACATGTTTTTTTAGCTCACCAAAATGAAAAGACATTTTGTGTAAAGAAATCGAAAACTCTGAATTCTCAAAGAAAGTTAAAACTTTGAAAAGATACTGTGCCACACACTAGATTGAAAGATACCATCCTGTGAGTGATTCTTTTGGATTTTTAATGCCTCTATTAGACTATTTAGATGTAATTGAAACTGTAGAGGCACAGATGCACAGATGCAGCACTGATAAATAATAAGTGTTATATTAAATCCACAGTTTTTTCATTCCTTACTTGTCTTACGTGAAGTGTTCGGAGTTAGATTACCACTTAGAAATGAGCTGTGTATGAAGTATTATATTTTTCAGAATAATAATAATAAATATCTTAAAATACAAATCGTTGCTGAAATTACACTTTATGAAAGTTATAGGGACTTACTCAGTTGTTTGATCACCTCTTTTCGACTTGCCGCTTATACGTCTCACTTGGAATGTCCCATTTTAATTAAGGTTCAATAGTAGTAGTCTTCAAAGTCTTTAAGGAGAGATATATTCCATTTACATTTGAATCTTCGTTCAACGGCTGAAATATTCTTTTGGAATTTCTCTCCGTGCTCATCATTTGATGCACTATAGTTATGCACTGGGGTTAAAGAGATCATCAAACCGTTCACGTAACTGCATCAAAAATCAGGTCAATTCTTACGCTCTCTTAAGATTTCCAGACCCAGCTTCTTAATCAAGAGTTAAATTATATAAGGAAATGCTTTCATAGGCTTTTCATAGCTTATTATATTTCGTATTTTCTTGAGTAAATAACTCTCAGTATGTTATTCTATTATGTATTGAAGTGTAAAAGTTTCGAAACCATCATCCTCTAGATTTAGCTCTTATCAAATATTTACTATTATACATCTCACTAATCTATATATACACAAATATACTCTCATTATCCATTATTACAGACAATGGCAGTTCATATTCTCCTTTGTCCTTTTGGAGATCAGCATCTTTAATATTTCTTTTTTTAACTGTTGGATCTTTGATCACAAAAATTCTACTTTGTCCTTTTGAAAATCAGCATCTCAAATTAGGTCACCTAATTTACGTATATATATATCAATTATATAATTACCGATTTTTTCTTAGGTTACTATATCGCACGTGCAATTTAATCATACTCATAACATGGACGAAAAAACTTTGATACTCATGTTAGAACTTCGTGATGCAATGGTTGTTCAACTATGTCATTGAATATGCATTACAATTTTGTGCTATAGTGATAAGTTCAGTTCTGTCAGACATATAAACTCCAATTTAGTCCTCTCGCAACAACAACCTAAATATAAAAGACTAACAGTTGATAACGCAGCTGCGAAGCTTTTAATTTTGGTAAGTAATAAAGGTAATGAAGTTGTAATAAAAATAATGAAATAAAGATTATTAAGTTTTCCTTCTCTGATGGTCTGAAATCCAACCCTCCTCATAAATAGCCTTGTGGAAGCGAGAAAATAAACCGTCGGTAGAAGTAATTATCTCTCGTCATTATTAACGTATTTACTTCTAAGCCTGGTTTTAACCTATAGGAAAGAAAATATAGTTTAGTAGCTTTATAGCTTTTATAATTAATGAAATTACTACTTAAACTCTTCTATTGGAAATATACCTCATTCAATGTTTGTTACTATATTCTATGTTAAACAATTATTTAGTCATCTTATTGAGACCTTTCTTAAATTATGTGATTTTTACGTTTGTTAATGAGCTTAATAACCTTAATCAAACACAAAAGGGTAAGGGAATACTTTAAGGCGGAAATGGCTGAACGAGCATCATTGGTTTGTCATTTAGTGATTTACTTCGCTCAATATAGAAACAAAAACTGAAAAAGAAACATAGTTTAGAAATTATGCTCAACAGCTAATAACATTTTCTAAAGCCCCAAGCGTCCGCATTCTGTATTGGTTTGTCATCTGTTTTAATGCAACTCAAGATTTACTAGTGTAAAACCTTCCCAATTTATACGGCCTCCAAGCTTTTTTAAAAATGGGTCGGGGCCGTATATTTGGTTAGTAGGTGTTTTTAAAATATAACAATATATCTAACAAAACCCTGTAGAATTTAACAATTATAGGAATTGTATTGATACACATTTGTTTGTTGACTAAATTTTAAAATTAATTCTCCTCCTGCCTGCCTGTTGTAAAAACTGCCGACAGTTCCTTTTCTTCCCAATGGAAAATTATTATTATAATACCACTTCTAATAAATTTATAGTCTTGCAAGAGCTTTATCAAATCTCCTTATATATAAACCACCTATAGTAAACGTACGTTTTTCAATCCGCGAAGGAGGTGAGGACAATTCAGGTGATGATGATGATGACACACCTTACATAATATTAATGCTCTAATTAACTAGAGATGTTGAGGTATATATAGAGATGTCCTCAACCGGCACCTTATAGGTCAATAATGTTAAACACCAAACCAAGAGTTGCATACCTCAAAAGTAATTATACCAAACTTAGTCTCCAAGGCTAAAGAACAAACTACATCTTATTGCTACTGAGAAGACCTGTAGTAATGTGAGTATCTCCTACTTAGCACCGAGTTGTCTAGAAATCCTGCACTAGGTGTAAGTGTTAGACTCTCCTATCTTCCCAGAGTTTCATTCATCTATAATCACCTTAAATCTTATATGCCTTCTACTCCGAGTAACATAATCCAACTACCAACCACTACCACTCAGCAATAACAAACAAACACAGAAATGAATTACCTTCGTACTACAGAACAACATAATCAGCTCTGTGCTAATCTCTCACTCTACTAGTAAAATATTCACTCATAGACAATTTATCCGTTTAATACTTACAACTGTATTATCCTCTTGGAGAGGAGTAAATCAGACATTTACTCAATAAGTTTCGTCTCATCATCATATGACTGAGCTTTTCTACAGCTCTTATACTTATATGTATCAAATATGATACTCTATACATATTAGCCATTCATTAGTAGGTTATATCTACTTCTTATCATTAAATATGAGTTATTACGCCTCTCTTTCTAGAAGATTACTTCTATTACTATGATATATAAATCCATACCATCTTTCACAGTAATGAATTCACTAGCCAAATAATTATGAGTACCTATACACTAATCTACTACATCTATCAACATCACTAATACCTATTGTATATTACGATGAGATATCCGATAATGATAGATACTTCTCACCCTTTCATATTATCTTACCTGAAAGAAGTAAATTGTATAGAGATGATACAGACGAAAAGGTATTCCGTCTTATCGTCCACATCTCAATTTCACTAATTGGAGTCACTCAGGGTTCCTATTTCTCAACTTAATCAAGCCTAGATTTGCGGTAAAGAATGACCAGGCTATACAGTAATCATGTTCATCCCCCTCCTTGTGAAAATCCCGATACTTTACTCATTTCATTATCTATTGAAGATAGTTACTACTATTCTATACATAATATAATAATCTATTGAGGGACCTGAGTAAATTTCACTATACTATCCCACGTATTATACAGATAGACCCCCATCTTAATAGTAATCCTGTTTATCATAAATACCCAGACATATTTAATTTATGGTATTATAATCAATTCACTCACTATATTAGTTATAGTATATAATAACCTTCCCCTTTTACTATGGGTCTTAATTATCCAAAACTTCTTTTAACAGCCTTAGGTTATTTAAAATTATTACCGTAAAAGCCTACTCTACACCTAATATACCTATACCCACCTATATATATAATATACAATATAACTATTACTAACCACTCATATATACTAAACATACTTATTATAACTCAATATATTTATATCTTATACACCACCACACCCAACTAAATGTATATCATATCTATAAACTAACTTCACTATATAATTATATTCTCCTACACTCCACCAACACCTATTACCTACATATAACTAGAAATTCCTATTAATATATATCAATATAACTATAATATACTAATTACTTAACCCTACTTTTCCCGCCTAATACCTCATACTCATAAGGTAAACCTGAGGAATCACCTCTACATTATCTAACAAATGATTAAAATATATATTATATTAATTATATAATAAAACTACTAAATTCCTTATATATTATCCACTTCTCATATTTCTACATACTTATACCATAATATTACACGATGATAATGTATAGCATAATATTATAAGTTGTGTCCTATTGAGATATAGCTAACGATAAGGTGTGTAAACAAATAATCTCTCATTTGAGTACACTTTTTATCGATGCAACGTAAATTTCTGTATACACATAATGAAACATCACCAAACAAGAAAGTGATTTGGCGAGAGTTCTAGTTTGCTTCTCAGAAAATTGCTCTCAAAATTATGATTGAGAGAATATTATTGAAGCAGTAAATTATCTTTATCAAATTCAACTCGCATAGATGCTTACATATTTAATTCTAACTCTGTTTACAATATTCGTTTTCTAACTTATCCAGAAGTGGATTAACCAATATGAGACTATGTTTAAAATGAACTTAATTTTATACATACAAATGACAATGGTCTACATCCATACAGATTTTTAATTATCTTTACATATGAGGGACAAATATAACTACATATTATTTCTTTATTAAATATTCCTCGTGTGTGAACAACATTTTATCATAATAAACAAATTCTCTATATCCTACGTTTAGTCTTCTCAATTCTATACATAGAATCTTATTATCTCTATCTATCAAATCTTATTCCTCATCTATCTTAATACAGTATTCGTATCATATCTATTCTATTTGTAATGTACATTAATCGTTAATTTTTGTTTTGCTCTCTGGTTCATACCTATCATAATTTCGTAATCTTTATCTTATATAGTTAATCTTCACACATTACTATAATAAAATTATCTATAAGTCCCTATATATATTCTAATCATAATTTACTTTTCAATAGATCAAGCTATATTCAACAACACGACTCACCCCATCTCTCTACACACCACAAATTAACTAATCTTAATCTAGATATCCCTGTCGGAAAATACCGTTTTTAACAATAGCTTACACTTTGCTTTTTCTTACTGATCATATCAGTTACGTCATTATCAACTTTATGAATGATGGTAATCTGAGTGTACCTTGCTTCATTCTAATTCTACTCATCCAATTCTAAAATACTCACATAATCTAATCTAATCTAACTATCCTCCATCTACACTTATGCTATTCGTTATATCATTGTGAGTGTTATACTATAATTCATTTCGTTTCCTTTCGTTTCTTCTGTGCTCTATACTTTAACTCTTTTTTCACTTCTTTCTCCTTCTTTTCATTCTCTTCTCTATTCTCAATATCTACCTGTCTTCTTGTACCTGCTCACTTGTCTTTATTTTATTGTTTGTTCTTATTTGTTTTCTTCCTTTTTCTCTCTCTCATTTTGTTTGTTTTTCTTGTGTTATTTAAAATGATAATTTTCTATATCTGATTCTGTCATCGTTTCCTATATAATTCATAACCTGTGAAGTGTAACTATATTATTGTATTACCTGATTACTCTTAATTAGGTTACATATAAAATATTATTGTTAAATATATTAATAAATATATAGATACTTACGTTTAGTTTATGTTTTCTTATATATAATATATATATATAGTATACTATGTATGATATACTTTTCCTTCTGCACTTAGTAAAATTGATTACTCATAAATATTAAGTGAGTATGATTAATACTTTCGTTTATATATATACTGAGCTATTTTAACGCGTTAATGCCCACCATTATATAATATATATACTTAAATCTTATATTAAAACTTAGTTCCATAGTTATCTTATACAGAAAGAAAATATAAATAAAATAAGTAAATAAATAAACATTTTGAGAGAAAATTTTATAGGAAAACATATAATAATAATAATATGTTTACTCGTGAATATATAGCTAATGATTATTACTACACTTATTAGAGTATATTATGTGTGTTATAATCTTGCTTTTATTATATTGTACGCTTTAGAATCGTATTACGTATATATCTCTTGTATATTAGAGGTACTTAATATAATATTAGCTTGGATTATTTTTTTTAGTCTGTTTAATAAAGTTATATTATGTAAATGTATGGTTTTAAATCAATTCTTTATATTAAATTTCAATAAATTAAAAAGTATATGCTATTTAAATAAAATTTTAAATCAAATAATTAAAATAACTATTCTCACTTTTTATATTAAAAATATTAAAATTTTGCTTACCTAATCTATATATTTATTTTCAAGGTAATCAGGATAAATATTTAATCAGATATTCGATTAGGACTTGAATTAACTTTACTATAAGAATAACCAGCTAATATCACTATTTCTAATTCTTTTTACTAATTCATCTTTGCATAAATAATTTTTATCTTCAATAATTACTCTGATTTAAATTATAGTATATAGAGTATTGAAAGTATTGAAATAAATATTAATATATATGATGTATAATATTATTAGTGAATATATCTCGAGTATGTTCTTACCATTACATTCGATATATTTAACATTAATTAAGAAACTCGAAAGATATATTTACAATATAGGATTAATAAGTATTTCTCACATGATTCATGTTAATCTCAATATTGTAAGAAATGGAGTACTGTAAAAATTTTTATATCACTACAAGAAGTACTACACCTCCGTTGATTCTCTGCTCGCCCTCACACGTGCGAACTCCTAAAATATAACATAGTGTCTTCTATAACTTCTCATAATTTCTCCAGTCCATTTTCGCTACTCTCGCTTTATCCCACAAAATTTATTGTGAATATCGTCATAGATAATGCATAACTGAGATTCGTTCTCTGTCTGTTGTTCTTTATTCTCAGTGTTGTCTCTGTCGAGAATCTCTTGAGTTTTTTTCTCTTTCTCTTCTTTTCACGAGATTTATTTATTACTATAAGCTCTAGATATGGTGCTTATAGATATCATTTCCTATTAATACCTTAATTGACGTATTATGCATCTCTTTTGGGCATTAAAATCATTATTCTCACGTTGAACTCTCTCTTGAGACAAAAACTTGACTCTTTTTGTAACAATAATGTGATATCTCCATAAGAGTGCATGATACAATTTTTCCACTGTTTTCCTATACTATATACAATTATATATATATAATGTAATTAGTACACTAGGTGCATATCAATATTTCAACATAGAGAATTTACCATTTTATTTAGTATAAGTATGACAAATTGATAATATATTGAGCCTAATCATATATATTTATTATAATCTTAATATGAATTTTTTAAAATCATTAAACTGGAATAGGTTTATAATTTATTTCATTATATTATGTGATTATTTTTTTAGAAGATAATAATAAATTTCACAATTTAGTTATACTTAGTAAGGTCGAAATATATATTAACCTTTATATTTAGTATAAACTGCATATTTCTATATTTATGTTTTATATAATTATATCAAAATATGCGAAAAATATGTATTTAAGCCATTGTTTATATAAGTTACGTAATTATATCAGGGTGCTTCCTCATTTCTCTTTTTTAGTAATGTGAGTGTATTTAACCCTTAAAATACCTATATTTAGATAAATATCATTGCTATTTTTGAACTCTTAACAAAATTGTAGATTTATAAGAAATGTTATTAAGAGTTTGATACCGTCCTTACTTAATAATAAAGTCACTATATGACTAAGTTGTTCTAAGAATTTAGCATATGGAGAAATAATTTATCATTATTAACTAATATGTTATTTTATAAAAGGTGAGTATAAAATAATAAGAATTATAAAACATATTCTAATGTCAATTTTAATTTATAGTTTAATTATACCTTTGAAAAATATTGCTAACAGACGAATAATATATAGCCTAAATATATATATATATATATTATATAATTAATTAATATGAATATATTAATTATTATTAATATTAATTAATATAATTATTAATACTTATATATATATATATATATATATTATATATATATTATTAATATATATATATATATATATAATATATAATATTAATATATTAAATATATATATATATATATATATATATATATATATAATATATAATATATATATTATATAATATATACTAGTTTGGTACCTTAAACACTGTTATTGAAGTTAATTAAATATTTATAGGTATATATATACTATAATATTAATATTATATAATTAATATAGTAATAATATATATTAATATATATATATATATATATTAATATATATATTAATTAATATTATATTAATAATTATATATATATTATCATATATATAATAATTATATATATTATATAATAATATATTATTAAATGATATATTTTTTAACTACTTTTAAAACAATTAAAATAACTTAGTGCTTTATAATGAAGGACAGATCTTTAGTTCTGACTTTTAGTTATGTGGATATATAACTTATTTATTTCTTCTAATACGTCAGAATGTGAAAAATATTTGTTGCACATACGAAAAGCCCAGGCTCTCCAGATTACCTCTTATATTACTAATAATAATTAAATTAGTCTCCGATGACAATGTGACAATGTATAAAAAACCAATCAGACATAATAATATAATTTATATATAATTTGTATTGGTTAGAGGGCACACAAACATTACCGTACATACATATATACATACATACATACATAACATACATAAAAGATCATCATTTTAATAGTACATACATAGCGAGTACATATGAGCGATACAGTAGCGATAAATAAAATTTTAATCTCACCCAAAGTATTAATTGCAAATGACAAATAAAATGGTAAATGAAATGACAAGTCTCAAAAACAAAACCTCTATCTGTTATAAAGATAAAACGAAAGACAAAATATAGTACATACATAAACAAAAATTCGAGCAAAAATTAAACATACTACAATATATAGGAAACAAATAAAATATAAAAACCAATGAATATTTAAATATTACAGTATAACTTAGTGTAATAATAATAGTTAACATTAATAATATTAATAGAATTTATACAATAAATTACACATTAAATATTACAAAAATCAATATTAATTGTACAATATCAATGAACATACATAAACTAAAGTACATTAATTAACTGAGCTAATAAATACATATAAAATATATAATTAGAGAATTTATATTAATACATATATTCTACAAAACGGAAAATGGATGCGAATAAATTAAAATGCTAATCAGTGAGATGAAATATATGAACATTATTTTTAATAACGAATTAGATTGAAAGAGAAATTACATCAAGAAATAGTAATATATAAGTTTGAATAATTACAAAATAATATTGAATATAATAATAATATATTTCAAAAGATTATTATAATATCATATACACTCTTCAATCAACAACTATTCTAAACCCCCAGCATCGCTAGAATTGATCGAATGCTTGACTCTCAGATATTCATTCCTTAGCTGGGAAGGAATTTGCGCCATTTATCTTTGTTAGTGATTTTGGGCGAAGGCAGGTAGTTCTGTAGATTTCTTGAGAAGAGTGTAGTGGAGATGTAGTATTGGAGAGAAAAGCTAGTTTCTGGGGACGGTATGAGTTTTAACAATAATTCCTTTGTGCGCGGGTTGACCGAAGCGATAGTACAATAAAATTAACAGTTCTCCCATGCTCGAATATGACTAAAATCAACAAAAAAAACTTTTCTCGAATTTCTCCCGATTTAGTGCATAAAAGCTACAGGTGATATAACAAGTATTTATATAGGTGATTTGAACATTCTCAATTACAGTATGTTCGGTGTATATGCGATGTATAATCCGAACTACTATGACAACTAAGAATATTATAGTATATCTAACGTGAGGACATATTAATCTCTAACATAACCTTACCTGACTCAATATTATAATAGTGTAAAACTTTTACTCAATAAATAGTTTATATATATCTCTATACTTTATATACAGCAAGTAAATATGAGTATTAATATACTACATTTACATATACATATACAATACCGTAACTGTTCACACTTTTTTACTAATATAAACGTCATCGGTATAACATTATCTAATAGTGTATTATTACCTTATAAATACAAATAGTTTAATATTTAACAAAAAATTTATTCCACATAACCTTACCTATAATTATCATACTAACCGTCTTGGCAATATATGCGGACGTATACATAATATTTTTTTAAATCATATTTATATAAATTAAAGCTATATACAATTAGTATACATCATATAAATTTAAATAGAATATTAATTATAATTATATGTACAAAGTCACAAACCCTTAGTAACACAATAATACTTACGCACGATAAATATAAACAATACCTAAACATTTTTAAACTATATAACTTAATTTACTAATATTCATTTTCTCTTTTCATTTTCTACTTAAAAATTTTTAGTTTATTATTTTCTTGTTATGAGACATATATACTCTTATTTAATCGAATTTCATATATAATCTTTTTTAGTCTCGTTAGACTATTCAAATATCTCACATATTAAAATAAATAATTAATAATAAGAATAATAAATAGATATATAAGAAAGAATATATTTAATCAATCTATTATTTATCATTCAACATATTTAGCTCAAAAAATTTACTATTTTTATACTAACCCAAATTTTTAGGTGATGGGAACATTCCATCATTCACGCATTATTCTGCACAATCGCAAAACAACCCAACAAATAAAGAAACCTGCTCCAATTTTAACATATTTAGATTATATAAGCTATAATTAATATCAAATGTTTCAAAAAATTCATTTTCATTACTGATAAAACAAATAATCATGTGCAGATAGAATAAACACCTAAAACTACTCTCAAAAAAAAAACTTCTATACTATTGCTTGTATGAGTGTTGTTTTTGTATATAATGATATGTGCACTCATTTTTGATTTTTAGTTTTTTTTTATGGAGTAATATATGAGTTTTCTTTATATTAAATGAAGTAGTTTATTATTATTTTATGTACTTCATTCTTTTTCAGATATCTATATTATTTTTATAATAATAATAAATATATCTATTTATTTATATTATATTTGTTTTATTTTCTTTTAAATCAATATTTGGTTTTTATTCTTATAAATATAATTATTATACTTATTATCATATTTTAATTGTTTATAAATATATCGTAATAAATATATATATATTAATTTAGTCAATTTTATATTTGGGACTCTTACTTTATATTTACTTAAGTTATTAAATATTAAGCAGGTAATAAGCATGAATATAATAATCAGTATAAATTTAGTAATAATAATTACAGTAATATCACAATGTAAAGAAGCTCATTAATTGAGGTCCATTTATTAATATATTTCGAATAAATATTCAAATTATAAATCTCAAGTATAAATATACAGTAAATCAAACTCTGCCTTCCTAGCCACCTTTACTACTTAATCTACTTCCTATATATATATACATATAGACATATAGTTCATTTTATGAATCTTATGATCTTATTGATATAGAGTTTTTTGAGTTTATATAAAATCTTTTACTAGACCATGATTTCAATATATAAATATATATTTTTTAGCTATTAGTTTTGTCGTTCTGAGCAAAAATACATCAATTAAAAATCTAAAATAGCCTTCAAGTTTATATGCTTGTGTGTTTCATTTTTAAATCTATTCAATAAATACCTGAAACTGTTTCTTACTAAAAATATATTTATTCTATTATTTTATATATATATATATGTATTATAATACTTGTAATAATAAATAAAAGCAACAAAAAATACATACACCAAAGCAGTAATCAGTAAATTCAGGTAAATCCACATTAGAAGTATAAGGTTGACTCTCCTTACCTTTTTATCTACGACACATTTAAACATGACAATATCAAGACATCGCATGTTCATTCCAATGTAATAAAATTTTATTCTAAGACTAAAATCCTTTCAATGACTTTAAAATGTCAAAAGACATTATCTACATTAGCGCTCATTTGAAACGCCTATTTTGCCGTCATTATACTAATGTGGTCAGAATAGATTGGCTCCTAATCCTCTTTTTCTGAATACCATAACATCCGAGGCATTCACAGAGGACAAAATGCTTTTGGAATGTTTTTAGAACTAGAGAAGTTCTATGACCCACTACATGTCGTGAACTTGCTTTCTATCGTGTTGTGTTTGACTACTATATATATAACAGACCACATATGTGTGTTGTTATTTGGATGATCGGTCGAGGACAAACAAATGTTACTTTATTATAATATCTATTGAATATTTTAAAGATTATGTCTAGTTAAAGGTAACTTAATTAGAATGATAATATTTAGGTGACATTCATTTCGGATTTACATAAAGGACAAGTGTGTGTAAAAAAATGAGAAATCAAACATTAAATTAGCTACCGCTCATTACATAGATATCATTAATATTTTCGTTTTGATAATTCGGCAATTAAACGTGATGATTGTAGATTACCAAGAAAGGTTTTGCCCAGCTATAATGTAATTTTGCCTATCACCGATCGGTGATCTTATTCGTAATCTCAGCTCCTATATATGATCTTATTAATGTAATCTTATTTGAGTCTATTTGATATTATTATTGAGCGTGATTTTAGATCTATAATTGAGATCATTATATTTATTAAATTCAATTGAATATATTAAATATTTATGAAATTATTCGAAAGAAAGGAATTAAAAATAAATACATTATAATAACTAATTTAATATTATATATTTATGTGAGTTTATATATATGTAATATTATTATACTTATAATAACAATTTTATATTTTGATTATATTAATATTTAATATAATAATATATCTATTAAAAATATAATAAAATAAAATTAATTAATTATCTATATAATTTATATAAATTATTATATAAATTATGAGTTAATTATAATATTATAAAAATTAAATATTCTAAATATATTAACCCATAGAATTGATATTTATCACCAATGCTAAGAGTATTCTCTGGATTCACTGGAATCTCCTAGCAGTGGTGAAGCGTGTTCATATGAGACAATTGTATCTAACTACGCACAACATATCAGATAATAACGAGAGACAGTAGAAGCCCAAGAGTCAGTATAACTTCTAGCAAATGTCCACTACGGAGTCTGTACAATTATCTCAACGAATTATTTACTCCGCCTCGCTCACTAGGGTGATTCAGTTTCCAGTGACCCCAAACTAGACTTATATCCACATTCTATGATCTATTGATACTATTAATAGATCATATTTGTCTATATAGATATACTATTCTCATGGGTCATAGTGTGATAAATAGAATATATAAATAACCTAGACCATAAGGCAACAGTCATTATAGACACAAGAGAAAACATGCATTATACACCTTGCAATCTCATTATATATTTATATTTGTAAAATTTACTCCGCGTGTAGTGTGTGTTTTCACCATGCTATTGTAATACGATTCTAGCACAATTTGCAGATTGATGCGTGCATTGTTTTTACGTTACCAAATGACTATCACAGAACGTAAAAATCAAATAATGAAGATTCTCGATGTGTTGATAGACATGACTTTCTATTTCTTGATCCTGATGTACAGTATGCATTAATACATGGTACTCTTTCTACCAGAGTTGCTATAGCGGAAGGTAATGATGATAGGCGTAACAAGTGACTGCACAGCATCTGTCACATATCGTTTATCACTCCAGCATGACGCTGTTAAAAGACATGACTCAGGACTCTAGCTTCTGAGTAAATCAGTTAATCAAAGTGCCCTCGTTTATATCTCCCTCTCCGAGATGACATCAATATAGATTCTCGTAATGAAATTGGGTATCATAGCATCTATATTGATCTACTCATATAGTCTATGAATTATATTGATTATACCGATATATTTAGTCATTATATTTGTTTGATAGATTATATATAATACAAATAATAACTTATATATAAAAATATGATATATTTTATATTTGTGTTTTATGTAATATTTTCATTTAAAATAACATATTTGTTTTATACTAATAAATAATATTATTATATTACTTTTTTAATAGTATTTAACAATGTAATAACGTAAAATATATTTGTATTTTTTTATACTTTCAACCTATATATGCTCAGTAAATCAGTAAATTCAGTTTTAAATCTAATTTTAATGTAAGTTATAATAATATAATCAGTATAAATACAGTTAATCTATAAACTCACCACACTCTATTCCTCCTACCCATTTTTAACGATATGTATGCAACACGTAATCTCTTCGATGCAAGAGTCTAAATCCAAGCTCAAGATTAATCTATCAAACATAAATTAGGCAATATTATCTAATAATACATAATAATAATAATTCTTGCTGTAATGACTGGTGTTTGATTAGAAGCAATTGAGGTTACGTACGTAATTGTGTGGTTATAAGTTGTATGTGTGATGTTATAGTTGTTGTTGTTGTTGTTGTTTGTTGGTTGTTTGTTCGTTTAGTTGTTGTTGTTGTTATATATATTATGTATGTTGTTGTTGTTTATTTTGTTATCTAGTTATGAGTTAAATATATTTATTAACGTATATTCAAAAAGTTAAATTATAGTAAATAACTCATACAACAACTTTGGTTAACAAGCATAATCATATCTAACGAACCTAAATATTATTTTTGTATAATTTAGTTTTAAATATTATTGTTAAAGTATGCTAACTATTAAGTAACAAATAATAGAGAATTATATATACTACTATCTACTATAATTATATATATATATATATATATACATACTAATAAATATAAGATATATAAGGCATATAATTATTATCATTAAATTATAAACAATATAACTCGTTATTATTATATTTTATATATGTTTATATTTAATAGTATATTTATACAATATAATTTTATTTATATAATATAGTAATCTATAATAATATAGTAATGTTAGTATCAAACTCAACCAATGATCAAGAAGTTAGAGTAATATGTACTTAGCATAAATACTCTCACAATTCATGGTTACTATTAAATTCAGACATATAATCTAGCTCAAATAAATAGATATTAAGTGATTATTAGAGTTCATCTTAATATATTTAATATATTAATAATAATATTTTATATAATTTATAAATATATCTAATTTTAACATTACATAACAAATATTAATTATTTTCCTCATGATTATATATTATTATATTATAATATAATAATATATATAATAATTATATTTATTTATTATATATTATTACATAAATTAAATAATTATAATAATCAACTTTAATTATTATAACACATCTAGTAAGATATCTCACCACACCAACACCCAAGTATAAAGCGTGTCGATACACTTTTAGCCTTACTCAATAGGTCCACAATACTATAGTAATCAATATGGTAAGGTAAAATTGCTCATCTACCAGACACCTAAAGCATTACGTACTAATCTTGTTACGATATCAAGAGATAGTAATTAATAACCTAAACATTAAATTATGTATATATGCTTATATATAACTTGACATACATATATCTACGGCAAGCCATATGAATAATCATTCAGAGAATTTCATTAATTAATATAATATAATTATCATATTGACACTAATGTAGTATAGAAATTATATGATAAACTAGAATTATACTATTATGTATCCCTAGTAATTAATCGATTTTGAACTACTATATGAAGAAGGGATGATACTAGCCTTGGGAATTCTCATAATTTGATTCTTTTTATCACTTTTTTTTAGTTTAATCATGTTTTATATTAATAATATACTCAAGTAGTTTTTTATATAAATATTAATTATATATAATTAATATTTTTATTTTAATATATATTTATATATAATTTATATTATAAATATTTTTAATTTATTAATAATTTATATAATTAATAAAATAAATTATTTTATAATATATAAATAAATTATTATATATATTATTAATATTATTATATTATATTATTAAATAATTATAATAGATCAATTATTAATATTATTTAATTATAATTATTTAATATATATTATAATTATATAATATTAAATCAATTATATATATATTAATTATTATTATATTATATTATATATTCACATCAAATAGATACTCACAAAACTACCATAATTAACGATAAGTGTGTATCGACCTATATCGCTATTGTATCTATACATAATGTTCACATACTAAAAGCATTGGTGGATATAAAATCTCTTCATACCTGACACTCATTAAAACATTACGGCATTATCTTTAAACATATAGAACAATAAGGATATTACTCAATAAGGTTACTAAATACATCTGTTATCCTCTTTGACAGATGGCAGTGTGAATAACAATTGAAC